>WNWK01003083.1:52500-65000 GCA_009830355.1 Cherax destructor | reverse complement strand
ATCTCTCTCTCACTCTAACCTTAGTCTCTCCTCGCCCCCTCATTTCCCCTCTAATCCCCCTCCGCTCCCCTCACTAACCTCCCCCAACGCTCCCTCTACCCCCAGACCCTCACAAAATTTGACTCTCCAACTAATAATTTTTCTCTATCAAATAAATGTTCTTTGATATATATTATTTGTTACTAAAGTTATTCATGTTATTCAGTACGTAATTTTTCAACCTGAGAAAGATACTTTTTTACACCAGCGAATTTACATTTTTAATAAAGACCAATAATTTACATTTTTAATAAAGACCAATAATTTACATTTTTAATAAAGACCAATAATTTACATTTTTAATAAAGACCAATAATTTACATTTTTAATAAAGACCAATAATTTACATTTTTAATAAAGACCAATAATTTACATTTTTAATAAAGACCAATAATTTACATTTTTAATAAAGACCAATAATTTACATTTTTAATAAAGACCAATAATTTACATTTTTAATAAAGACCAATAATTTACATTTTAAATAAAGACCAATAATTTACATTTTAATAAAGACCAATAATTTACATTTTTAATAAAGACCAATAATTTACATTTTTAATAAAGACCAATAATTTACATTTTTAATAAAGACCAATAATTTACATTTTTAATAAAGACCAATAATTTACATTTTTAACAAAGACCAACAATTTACTTTTTACACCACTTCACTTTTATCACCATTGAATATTTCTTTACACATCATTTACTTTACTTTTCTACTCCAGTAAAGTGGCATTACACATATATATTTTTTTTACACAACTAAATTCACACTTTCACAAAATTTCATTTACTTTTTAACACTAAATTCACTTTTACACTTAGCACTGATTTTGAATAAAATAGTTTAGAAACCCGACAAGTTGATAAATGAGACATTTGGGCACCACTTGGGTGTCTTTATTTTGGGAACGTTTCGCCAGCAAGTGGCTTCTTCAGTCCAGTGTAGAGAAACAGTGGAGGAGGAGTTTGAGGTAGTCAGTCCCTCAGCCTGGAGTCGACGTGTTCAGTCCATCAGTCTTGATAAAAGTGAAGCATATTTATATAGTGCAGACAGATGAGGTGGAGCAGTGGTAGGCGGAGTTACCAGTGGTGGAGCAGTGGTAGGCGGAGTTACCAGTGTTGGAGCAGTAGTAGGCGGAGTTACCAGTGGTAGAGCAGTGGTAGGAGGAGTTACCAGTGGTGGAGCAGTGGTAGGCGGGGTTACCAGTGTTGGAGCAGTGGTAGGCGGAGTTACCAGTGTTGGAGCAGTGATAGGCGGAGTTACCAGTGGTAGAACAGTGGTAGGCGGAGTTACCAGTGGTGGAGCAGTGGTAGGCGGAGTTACCAGTGTTGGAGCAGTGGTAGGCGAGTTACCAGTGTTGGAGCAGTGGTAGGCGAGTTACCAGTGGTAGAGCAGTGGTAGGCGGAGTTACCAGTGGTGGAGCAGTGGTAGGCGGAGTTACCAGTGGTGGAGCAGTGGTAGGCGGAGTTACCAGTGGTGGAGCAGTGGTAGGCGGAGTCACCAGTGGTGGAGCAGTGGTAGGCAGAGTTACTAGTGGGAAAAATCTCACTAGTGGAAGTAGGTGGTTTCTGGAGGTTAAGCAAAGCTTTCAGAATTCCCTACATCAAGACCCCAACACGATGCTGCGTCTGACACCAACACGATGCTACGTCTGACACCAACACGATGCTACGTCTGACACAAACACGATGCTGCGTCTGACACCAACACGATGCTACGTCTGACACCAACACGATGCTACGTCTGACACCAACACGATGCTGCGTCTGACACCAACACGATGCTACGTCTGACACCAACACGATGCTACGTCTGACACCAACACGATGCTGCGTCTGACACCAACACGATGCTACGTCTGACACCAACACGATGCTACGTCTGACACCAACACGATGCTGCGTCTGATACCAACACGATGCTACGTCTGACACCAACACGATGCTACGTCTGACACCAACACGATGCTACGTCTGACACCAACACGATGCTGCATCTGACACCAACACGATGCTACGTCTGACACCAACACGATGCTGCGTCTGATACCAACACGATGCTACGTCTGACACCAACACGATGCTACGTCTGACACCAACACGATGCTACGTCTGACACCAACACGATGCTGCATCTGACACCAACACGATGCTACGTCTGACACCAACACGATGCTGCGTCTGACACCAACACGATGCTGCGTCTGACACAAACACGATGCTACGTCTGACACCAACACGATGCTACGTCTGACACCAACACGATGCTTCGTCTGACACCAACACGATGCTACGTCTGACACCAACACGATGCTGCGTCTGACACCATCACGATGCTGCGTCTGACACCAACACGATGCTACGTCTGACACCAACACGATGCTACGTATGACACCAACACTATGCTACGTCTGACACCAACACGATGCTGCGTCTGACACCAACACGATGCTGCGTATGACACCAACACGATGCTACGTCTGACACCAACACGATGCTACGTCTGACACCAACACGATGCTGCGTCTGACACCAACACGATCACGATACTACGTCTGACACCAACACGATGCTGCGTATGACACCAACACGATGCTGCGTCTGACACCAACACGATGCTGCGTCTGACACCAACACGATGCTACGTCTGACACCAACACGATGCTGCGTCTTACACCAACACGATGCTGCGTCTGACACCAACACGATGCTGCGTCTGACAGAGTTTGAATAAGTGATTTAGAAAACCGACAAGTTAATAAAGGAGAAACTGACGCAACATGTGGGTATCTTTAACATGTGTGTATCTTTAACGTGTGGGTATCTTTAACATGTGGGTAACTTTAGCATGTGGGTATCTTTAACATGTGTGTATCTTTAACGTGTGGGTATCTTCAATATATGGTTATATTAATATGTGGGTATCTTTAACATGGGGTATCTTTAACATGTGGGTATATTAATATGTGAGTATCTTTAACATGTGGGTATCTTTAATGTGTGGGTAGCTTTAACATGTGTGTATCTTTAATATGTGGGTATCTTTAACATGTGGGTATATTTAACATGTGGGTATCTTTAATATGTAAGTATATTAATATGTGGATAACTTTAACATGTCGGTATCTTTAATATGTGGGTATCTTTAATATGTGGGTATCTTTAACATGTGGGAATATTTAACATGTGGGTATCTTTAATATGAGGGTATATTAATATGTGGGTATCTTTAACATGTGGATATTTTTAACATGTGGGTATATTTAACATGTTGGTATCTTTAATATGTGGGTATCTTTAATATGTGGGTATATTTAATATGTGGGTATCTTTAACATGTGGGTATCTTTAATATGTGGGTATCTTTAGTATGTAGGTATATTTAAAATGTGGGTATATTTAATATATGGGTATCTTTAATATGTGGGTATCTTTAATATGTGGGTATCTTTAATATGTGGGTATCTTTAATATGTGGGTATATTTAATGTGGGTATCTTTAATATGTGGGTATCTTTAATATGTGGGTATCTTTAACATATACCAAATTTCCTGACGATTTTTTTCATTGATTCTCTATTAATATTCATCCTTTCTCCCTCTCATTACGCAGGAATAATTACGCAGTTCAAAATATGCAAAGTTATTACGCAACTTTAGTGCCAGTTGGTAGAATTATCTAATGCGGGGGGGGAGAGTCGATTTTAATGTAAGAGGAAAAGTAAAGGATCACAATGTTCATTACTGGTTCACAGTGAACTATTGTTAGTTCATAGTGAACTATTGTTAGTTCACAGTGAACTATTGTTAGTTCACAGTGAACTATTGTTAGTTCACAGTGAACTATTGTTATTTCACAGTGAACTATTGTTAGTTTATAGTGAACTATTGTTAGTTCACAGTGAACTATTGTTAGTTTATAGTGAACTATTGTTAGTTCACAGTGAACTATTGTTAGTTTATAGTGAACTATTATTAGTTCACAGTGAACTATTGTTAGTTCACAGTGAACTATTGTTAGTTCACAGTGAATATTGTTAGTTCACAGTGAACTATTTTTAGTTCACAGTGAACTATTTTTAGTTCACAGTGAACTATTGTTAGTTCATAGTGAACTATTGTTAGTTCACAGTGAACTATTGTTAGTTTATAGTGAACTATTGTTAGTTCACAGTGAACTATTGTTAGCTTATAGTGAACTATTGTTAGTTTATAGTGAACTATTGTTAGTTCACAGTGAACTATTGTTAGTTCACAGTGAACTATTGTTAGTTTATAGTGAACTATTGTTAGTTCACAGTGAACTATTGTTAGTTTATAGTGAACTATTGTTAGTTCACAGTGAACTATTGTTAGCTTATAGTGAACTATTGTTAGTTCACAGTGAACTATTGTTAGTTTATAGTGAACTATTGTTAGTTCACAGTGAACTATTGTTAGTTTAAGTGAACTATTGTTAGTTCACAGTGAACTTTTATTATAGTGAACTATTGTTAGTTCACAGTGAACTATTGTTAGCTTATAGTGAACTATTGTTAGTTTATAGTGAACTATTGTTAGCTTATAGTGAACTATTGTTAGTTCACAGTGAACTATTGTTAGTTCATAGTGTACTATTGTTAGCTCGCAGTGAACTATTGTTAGTTCATAGTGTACTATTGTTAGCTCGCAGTGAACTATCATTAGTTCATACCACTGGTTCCACGCCTAACACACCGTGCTGAACGTTATATCCTCAGCAGCACCAGAGCAAACACCAGGATACCGATGACCACTACGTAGGCAGGACCCTAGCCAGCAGGACCCTGGCTAGCAGGACCCTGGCCAGCAGGACCCTGACTAGCAGGACCCTTGCCAGCAAGACCCTGGCTAGCAGGACCCTTGCCAGCAAGACCCTGGCTAGCAGGACCCTTGCCAGCAAGACCCTGGCTAGCAGGACCCTTGCCAGCAAGACCCTGGCTAGCAGGACCCTTGCCAGCAAGACCCTGGCTAGCAGGACCCTTGCCAGCAAGACCCTGGCTAGCAGGACCCTGGCCAGCAAGACCCTGGCTAGCAGGACCCTTGCCAGCAAGACCCTGGCTAGCAGGACCCTTGCCAGCAAGACCCTGGCTAGCAGGACCCTGCCAGCAAGACCCTGGCTAGCAGGACCCTTGCCAGCAAGACCCTGGCTAGCAGGCCCCTGGCCAGCAAGACCCTGGCTAGCAGGACCCTTTGCCAGCAAGACCCTGGCTAGCAGGACCCTTGCCAGCAAGACCCTGGCTAGCAGGACCCTTGCCAGCAAGACCCTGGCTAGCAGGACCCTTGCAAGCAAGACCCTGGCTAGCAGGACCCTGGCCAGCAGGACCCTGGCTAGCAGGACCCTTGCCAGCAAGACCCTGGCTAGCAGGACCCTTGCCAGCAAGACCCTGGCTAGCAGGACCCTGGCCAGCAGGACCCTGGCTAGCAGGACCCTTGCCAGCAAGACCCTGGCTAGCAGGACCCTTGCCAGCAAGACCCTGGCTAGCAGGACCCTTGCCAGCAAGACCCTGGCTAGCAAAACCCTTGCCAGCAAGACCCTGGCTAGCAGGACCCTTGCCAGCAAGACCCTGGCTAGCAGGACCCTTGCCAGCAAGACCCTGGCTAGCAGGACCCTTGCCAGCAAGACCCTGGCTAGCAGGACCCTTGCCAGCAAGACCCTGGCTAGCAGGACCCTTGCCAGCAAGACCCTGGCTAGCAGGACCCTTGCCAGCAAGACCCTGGCTAGCAGGACCCTGGCCAGCAGGACCCTTGCCAGCAAGACCCTGGCTAGCAGGACCCTTGCCAGCAAGACCCTGGCTAGCAGGACCCTTGCCAGCAAGACCCTGGCTAGCAGGACCCTGGCCAGCCAGACCCTGGCTAGCAGGACCCTTGCCAGCAAGACCCTGGCTAGCAGGACCCTTGCCAGCAAGACCCTGGCTAGCAGGACCCTTGCCAGCAAGACCCTGGCTAGCAGGACCCTTGCCAGCAAGACCCTGGCTAGCAGGACCCTTGCCAGCAAGACCCTGGCTAGCAGGACCCTTGCCAGCAAGACCCTGGCTAGCAGGACCCTTGCCAGCAAGACCCTGGCTAGCAGGACCCTGGCCAGCAAGACCCTGGCTAGCAGGACCCTGGCCAGCAAGACCCTGGCTAGCAGGACCCTGGCCAGCAAGACCCTGGCTAGCAGGACCCTTGCCAGCAAGACCCTGGCCAGCAGGACCCTTGCCAGCAAGACCCTGGCTAGCAAGTCCCTGGCTAGCAGGACCCTGACTAGCAGGACCCTTGCCAGCAAGACCCTGGCTAGCAGGACCCTTGCCAGCAAGACCCTGGCGAGCAGGACCCTGACTAGCAGGACCCTTGCCAGCAGGACCCTGACTAGCAGGACCCTTGCCAGCAAGACCCTGGCCAACAGGACCCTTGCCAGCAGAACCCTGGCCAACAGGACCCTGGCTAGCAAGACCCTGGCTAGCAGGAACCTGACTAGCAGGACCCTTGCCAGCAAGACCCTGGCTAGCAGGACCCTTGCCAGCAAGACCCTGGCCAGCAGGACCCTGACTAGCAGGACCCTTGCCAGCAGGACCCTGACTAGCAGGACCCTTTCCAGCAAGACCCTGGCCAGCAGGACCCTTGCCAGCAGAACCCTGGCCAACAGGACCCTGGCTAGCAAGACCCTGGCTAGCAGGAACCTGACTAGCAGGACTCTGACTAGCAGAACCCTGAATAGCAGGATCCTGGCAAGCAGGACACTGGCCATCAGGACCCTGACTAGCAAGACCCTGGCCAGCAGGACCCTGAATAGCAGGACCCTGGCTAGCAGAACCCTGACTAGCAGGACCCTGGCCAGCAGAACCCTGACTAGCAAGACCCTGGCTAGCAGAACCCTGACTAGCAGTACCATAGCCAGCAGCCCCCTGACTAGCAGGACCCTGGCCAGCAGAACCCTGACTAGCAGGACCCTGGCCAGCAGCCCCCTGACTAGCAGGACCCTGGCCAGCAGAACCCTGACTAGCAGGACCCTGACTAGCAGGACCCTGACTAGCAGAACCCTGACTAGCAGGACCCTGGCCAGCAGCCCCCTGACTAGCAGGACCCTGGCCAGCAGAACCCTGACTAGCAGGACCCTGGCCAGCAGCCCCCTGACTAGCAGGACCCTGGCCAGCAGAACCCTGACGCAGGACCCTGACTAGCAGGACCCTGACTAGCAGAACCCTGACTAGCAGGACCCTGGCCAGCAGCCCCCTGACTAGCAGGACCCTGGCCAGGAGGACCCTTGCCAGCAGAACCCTGACTAGCAGGACCCTGACTAGCAGGACCCTTGCCAGCAGGAACCTGGACAGCAGGACCATGACTAGAAGGACCCTGGCTAGTAGGGCGCTGGCTAGCAGGACCCTAGTGAACAGGACCTTGGTTAACAGGACCATGGCCAACAGACCCTATTCAACAAGACCCTGGTTAACAGGACCCTGGCTAGCAGGACCCTCGCCAGCAGAATCATGGCCAACAGGACACTGGCCAGCAGAACCCTGGCTAGCAGGACCCTGGCCAGCAGGACCCTGAATAGCAGGACCCTGGCCAGCAGGACCCTGAATAGCAGGATCCTGGCCAGCAGGACCTTATCAAGCAGGAACCTGGCAAGCAGGACCCTGGCCATCAGGACCCTGACTAGCGGAATCCTGGCCAGCAAGACCCTGACTAGCAGGACCCTGGCTAGCAGAACCCTGACTAGCAGGACCCTGCCAGCAGGGCCCTGGCCAACAGGACCCTGGCCAGCAGGACCTTGGCCAGCAGGACCATGACTAGAAGGACCCTGGCTAGTAGGGCGCTGGCTAGCAGGACCCTAGTGAACAGGACCTTGGTTAACAGGACCATGGCCAACAGACCCTATTCAACAAGACCCTGGTTAACAGGACCCTGACTAGCAGGACCCTCGCCAGCAGAATCATGACCAACAGGACACTGGCCAGCAGAACCCTGGCTAGCAGGACCCTGGCCAGCAGGACCCTGAATAGCAGGACCCTGGCCAGCAGGACCCTGAATAGCAGGATCCTGGCCAGCAGGACCTTATCCAGCAGGACCCTGGCAAGCAGGACCCTGGCCATCAGGACCCTGACTAGCGGAATCCTGGCCAGCAAGACCCTGACTAGCAGGACCCTGGCTAGCAGAACCCTGACTAGCAGGACCCTGCCAGCAGGGCCCTGGCCAACAGGACCCTGGCCAGCAGGACCTTGGCCAGCAGGACCATGACTAGAAGGACCCTGGCTAGTAGGGCGCTGGCTAGCAGGACCCTAGTGAACAGGACCTTGGTTAACAGGACCATGGCCAACAGACCCTATTCAACAAGACCCTGGTTAACAGGACCCTGGCTAGCAGGACCCTCGCCAGCAGAATCATGGCCAACAGGACACTGGCCAGCAGAACCCTGGCTGGGGCAGGACCCTGGCCAGCAGGACCCTGAATAGCAGGACCCTGGCCAGCAGGACCCTGAATACCAGGATCCTGGCCAGCAGGACCTTATCCAGCAGGACCCTGGCAAGCAGGACCCTGGCCATCAGGACCCTGACTAGCGGAATCCTGGCCAGCAAGACCCTGACTAGCAGGACCCTGGCTAGCAGAACCCTGACTAGCAGGACCCTGCCAGCAGGGCCCTGGCCAACAGGACCCTGGCCAGCAGGACCTTGGCCAGCAGGACCATGACTAGAAGGACCCTGGCAAGTAGGACGCTGGCCAGCAAAACCCTGGCTAGCAGGACCCTGACTAGCAGGACTCTGACTAGCAGAACCCTGGCTAGCAGGACCTTGGCCAGCAGGACCCTGAATAGCAGGACCCTGGCCAACAGGACCCTGACTAGCTGGATCCTGGCCAGCAAGACCCTGGCTAGCAGGATCCTGGCCAGCAGGACCCTGACTAGCAGGACCGTGGCCAGCAGAACCCTGGCCAGCAGAACCATGACTAGAAGGACCTTGGCTAGTAGGACGCTGGCTAGCAGGACCCTAGTCAACAGGACCCTGGTTAACAGGATCCTGGTCAACAGGACCCTAGTCAACAGGACTCTGGTTAACAGAACCCTGACTAGCAGAACCCTGGCCAGCAGGACCCTGACTAACAGGACATTGGCTAGCAGGACTCTGACTAGCAGGACCCTGGCTAGTAGGACGCAGGCCAGCAGGACCCTGCTAGCTAGCAGGACCCTAGTCAACAGGACCCTGGTTAACAGGACCCTGGTCAACAGGACTTTGGTCAACAGGACCCTGGCTTGCAGAACCATGGCTAGCAGGACCCTGGTTAACAGGACCCTGGCCAACAGGACTCTGGCCAACAGTACTCTGGCTAGCAGGACCCTGGTCAACAGGACCCTTGTTAACAGGACCCTGAGCAACAAGACCCTGGGCAACAGGACCCTGGCCAAGAGGACCCTGACCAAGAGGACCCTGGCTAGCAGGACCCTAGTCAACAGGACCCTGGCCAACAGGACCCTGGCTAGCAGGACCCTGGCCAACAGGACCCTGGTCAACATGACCCTGGCAACAGGACCCTGGCCAACAGGATCCTGGTTAACAGGACCCTGGTTAACAGGACCCTGGTTAACAGGACCCTGGTCAACAGGACCCTGGTCAACAGGACCCTGGTTAACAAGACCCTGGTCAACAGGACCCTGGCTAGCAGGACCCTGGTCAACAGGATCCTGGTCAACAGGATCCTGGTCAACAGGACCCTGGTCAACAGGACCCTGGTTAACAAGATCCTGGTTAACAGGACCCTGCCTAGCAGGACCCTGTCCAACAGGACCCTGGCCAACAGGACCCTGCTCGCAGAGTGTACGTCCAGCCGGTTCTTCAAAGAATGAATTGATTTGGCACCGATGACTCGCGTGGGGTAGACCATTGCACTGGTGCATGACACCGTGAAGAACACCTTAGCAAGGTCTCACCCGGGTTAGTGTTAAGCCTCACACAACACTGGTGTATCACGACGCTTCTCTTCACCTGCTGTCATAATACTGATTTGTGTTGAGCGTTTATATTCGTTACCTTATTGTTTGCATGCATGCATGTATGTATGTATGTATGTATGTATGTATGTATGTATGTATGTATGTATGTATGTATGTATGTATGTATGTATGTATGTATGCATGTATATATGTATGTATAAATAAATGTATGTATATATTTATGTAAGTATGTATGTATGAATGTATGTATATGTATGTATGCATGTATGTATGCATGTATGTATGTATGTATACATGTATGTATGTATGTATGCATGCATGTATGTATGTATGTATGTATGTATGTATGTATGTATGTATGTATGTATGTATGTATGTATGTATGTATGTATGTATGTTCGTATGTATGTATGTAAATTATGTATGTAATGTATGTATGTATGTATGTATGTATGTATGTATGTATGTATGCATGTATGTATATGTATGTATGTATATGTCTGTATGTAAATTTTATGGGTTTTATAGCTGAGTGACCTGAGTGGTCAGTGTCCAGTAAATATCACAGTTATTGTTACTAATACGACTATTACTACTACTACTACTACGACTACTACTACTACTACTACTACTACTACGACTACGACTACTACTACTACTACTACTGCTACTACTACGACTACTACTACTACTACTACGACTACTACTACTACGACTACTACTACTACTACGACTACTACTACTACTACTACTACTGCTACTACTACGACTACTACTACTACTACTACGACTACTACTACTACTACTACTACTACTACTACGACTACTACTACTACGACTACTACTACTACGACTACTACTACTACTACTACGACTACTACTACTACGACTACTACTACTACGACTACTACTACTACTACTACTATTACGACTACTACTACTACGACTACTACTACTACTACTATTACGACTACTACTACTACGACTACTACTACTACTACTACTACGACTACTACTACTACGACTACTACTACTACTACGACTACTACTACTACGACTACTACTACTACGACTACTACTACTACGACTACTACTACTACGACTACTACTAACTTGATCTTCAAAAAAAAGAATATCCTGGCACTTAAGCATATGAAACTTGTTTAATATGTTCAAGGTTTGTATAAGTTCCGATGACAGTCTCAGTTAAGTGAGAACACAACTTATGTGATTTTTAAGTCATTCTTCGTACGGTTTCTTACTCAAGTTAAGCTCCTCTTCTTCCTACCCTCTCAAGTCTGTTATTGTTGAAAATATGAAGAGTTCATTAGTGGGTTTAATTCTTTAGTGAATTCACGTACTGACATAGATGAGATTGCTAAGTTCAATTATCTCCGATATCTCGTGAAAGGTGAACCCTATGAACTGATTAAATCATTTCCGGTGGTCAAAGGCAATTATGCTCTAGCTTTACGTGTCTTAGCAGATAATTATCTTGATGCTGACAAAGCCAGGGTTAGACATGCAGTCTTAATATCAAGCCTGAAACCACCCAAACATTGTAAAATACCGACAACTTGAAGATTAAGACACATGTGCAAAAGTTGGGTATCTTTATTCCGAAACGTTTCGCCTACACAGTAGACTTCTTCAGTCACATATAGATGATGATGTAATCAGTCCATCAACCCTGGAGAAAAAAAATTTGAGGTGGTCAGTCCCTCAGCCTGGAGAAGAGATCAGCTCCATGGTCTGGAAATGAACTCTTCTCCAGGCTGAGGGACTGACCACCTCAAATATTTTTCTCCAAGGTTGAAGGACTGATTACATCATCATTATTTCATTACTACTGCTGCCTCTGTATGTGACTGAAGAAGCCTACTGTCTAGGCTAAACGTTTCATCAATAAAGATACCCAACTGCTGCACATGTCTTAATCTTCAAGTCTTCTATGTAGTCAGGGGGATGTAGTCAGGGGGATGTAGTCAGGGGGATGGGGATAGAACTGGACGCCAGACTGAGACTTGGTTACGCTACATGAACCATTTATATTTACCCATCAATAAGGAAATTAACAAAAGCGGCCCCGATACGTTTGTCACCGAGGTGACCCACAATAACTGTGGAACACTGAAATACGTATAAGTATGTGTCTGTTTATTGGCATGTCTGTCTGTCTGTCTCTCTCCGTCTCCGTCCACTAAATAGGAGCTTCTGGCAAAGCCACAATAGTTCGTTTATACTATTATCTTCGCTCACCACCATGCATTCCTGAGAGAGAGAGAGAGAGAGAGAGAGAGAAAGCAGCAACTTCACTCTGGCTGTACCCTTCTCCAGAACATAACTTCATCTGAGATCATTTATCCCCAGGATGACTCGAGTCTGGAACACATTCGTACAGTATTATGATGTCAACGAGATAAAGTCAGCTGATCAAATGAAAATGCTGATCCACAGATGGCTCCAACTTCATCCTGTTCCATACTTGTATGTTTCATAACAATAA
>WNWK01003083.1:0-50000 GCA_009830355.1 Cherax destructor | reverse complement strand
TAAGTGTGGGTTATTTGCGTGTTCTTCCAGTCACGGTGCTGTGCCATTTTTGTATTTAATTAGAGTTAAGAATGCTGAACGAGGAGGTGCCACTTCTGAAGTAAGAGGAAAGGGACACGAAAATTCATTTGGATAAGTGTACCGCTGAGTGTGGGGCGGGTGGTGGCAGCGTCAAGAACTGGTACACCACCGTGCAATAATTACTGCAGAGGATCTGTCATTTGAAACAATGCATGACAGGCCAGAGGAATGCAGCGGAGGACAGGGACATACAGTGAAGGCCAGGGAAATGACAGGGTGAATTATCAGAACTTTCAAGACGAGAGAGCAACGCCGTGCGACCCTTGCGGTTCAAGCGCTTAGCTTTCATTTAATAATAATAATAATCAAAACTCGAGAAGTATTGCCAGTGAGGATAAATTTCAAATCACTTGTTTCTCTCATGACTTGAATATGTTCTATGCTCATAGCACCTTTTCAAAGCAGGAGAGATATAAGAACTGGAAACTGTAGAACCGTCGCATTCTGCCCGAAGAGAACCACCTAAACATCTAAGGTACTGGAAACTCCTTAAAACACCTGATTTGTTCTCTCTGGTACAACGGAGAGAGACACACCTGGGAGTTGAAAAATTATTGAGGGACTGGTTCCAACCAGCACACTACTATAACAACTTACTAGAGTGAAAGATATGGAAGTGTGAAATTAACCAAGTGAAAGGTAGGAGGGAGAAGATGAGAACAACTAGATAACATTTTCAACATCCGCGGCCCAAGACGTCAACATCCGCGGCCCGAGACGTCAACATCCGCGGCCCAAGATGTCTACATCCGTGGCCCAAGACGTCAACATCCGCGGCCCGAGACGTCAACATCCGCGGCCGAAGACTCTTCAGCACATTACCAACAGATATCTGAAATAATGCAGAAACGAACCTTAGTTGTATTTGATAAATGGTTTAGAACCGACCTGTACCTGTATCTACCTATTTATGCTTACCTATTTATGATTACAGGGGTTGAGTCATAGCTCCTCGCCCCGCCTCTTTACTGGTCTCCACTAGGTCCACTCTCTCTCCCTGCTCCATGAGCTTTATCGTATCTCTTCTGTACCCGTGCACACGCTGCAATCTTTACAAGATTGATGGACTGAACACATCGACTCCAGACTGAGGGACTGATTACCTCAAACTCCCTCTGATCTTCACCATTCTTCTTTGTGTATTATTCGCCACTACCATCCCACAATACTCTGAGTAATTGATCACCATCTCTGAGGTTATGGAAAAAATGAATTTACATTGCTACAACAGACATTGGTGTCACCATAATGGTAATAACAGATGGTATGGAAATGCCTAAACGTTGATAAAGTCACACAAAAGCAGTATTTGAAAACTTAGGGCGACGATTCTCCTGCGCAGAGAACTTTACCAAGTGCTAGAGGAGGTGCCTAGCAGGACGTCTTCATAGGCAGTAGGTCTCCTGCAGTGCCACAATATTCTTATGCTCTTATTTTGGAAGGTTGAGTGGAAGATGAAGGAAGGGTCTTCCAGAGGAAAAGATGGGTAGAGGGGGGTTGAAATGGACGGAGGGTTGAAAGGGAGGGAGGAGTTGGGAGGAGGGAGGGGTTTAGAAGGAGGGGGTTAAGAGAACGGAGGGGTTGAAAGGGAGGGAGGAGTTGGGAGGGAGGGAGGGGTTTAGAAGGAGGGGGTTAAGAGACGAGCGAAAGACCTAGGGGGAAATTTCCCAGATTTGAAGAGGGCGGCGTAAGGCGTCAGGTGTAATAGGCGACATGTGATTGGATGCCTCTGCCGCACTGGAGATGATTGGCTAGGAGGGGCGGCCATGGCATAATGGGGGAGTGGAGGAGGTGGAGAAGGAGAAGAGGTGGAGGAGGAGAAAGAAAAAGGGAAGGTGGCTGGGTTTGGCAACACAACACTGCAACACAACACTGCAACACAACACTGCAACACAACATTGCTTTGTTCACGTCAAAATTACTTCTTCAAGCTTCAACAAACACTATGACTTGAAAAGCTTTTTTTCCAAGCTTTTCTCCAAGCCTTGTCCCCAAGCTTGGTCCCCAAGCTTGGTCTCCAAGCTTGGTCACCAAGCCTGGTCTCCAAGCTTAGTCTCCAAGCCTGGTCTCCAAGCTAGGTCTCCAAGCCTGGTCTCCAAGTTTGGTCCCCAAGCTTGGTCTCCAAGCTTGGTCCCCAAGCTTGGTCCCCAAGCTTGGTCTTCAAGCCTGGTCTCCAAGCCTGGTCTCCAAGCTTGGTCTCCAAGCTTGGTCTCCAAGCCTGGTCTCCAAGCTTGGCTCCAAGCTTGGTCACCAAGCCTGGTCTCCAAGCTTGGTCTCCAAGCTTGGTCTCTTACGTGAACTGTTGTATCAATAAAACTGTACATTCCACCATAGTATAACATTTATCAGCTTGTTGGTTTTACAACCTGTCTCACCACGTCGTGAACAAGTGCTTACTTGCCTGATCCTGTGTGTGTGTGTGTGTCTGTACTCACCTAATTGTGGTTGCATTGGTCGATTCACAGCTCCTGCCCCCCACCTCTTCATTTGTCGCTATTAAGTCCACTCTAACTGCTCCATGAGATTTATCATACCTCTCAAAGTTGTGTATGGATCCTTCCTCCACTACATCACTCTCCAGATTGTTCCACTTCCTGACAACTCTATGGCTGAAGAAATACTTCCTAACATCCCTGTGACTTATCTAAGTTTTCAACTTCAGTTGCGACCCCTAACTTCCAGTTGTGTGTGTGTCTGCCTCCCACACTACCCCACACTGCCTCCACACTACCCCACACTGCTCCCACACTGCCTCCACACTATCCCACACTTCCTCCACACTACCCCACACTGCCTCCACACTACCCCACACTGCATCCACACTACCCCACACTGCCTCCACACTACCCCACACTGCTCCCACACTGCCTCCACACTGCCTCCACACTACCCCACACTACCTCCACACTACCCCACACTGCATCCACACTACACCACACTGCCTCCACACTACCCCACACTGCATCCACACTACCCCCCACTGCATCCACACTACCCCACACTGCCTCCACACTACCCCACACTACCTCCACACTACCCCACACTGCATCCACACTACCCCACACTGCCTCCACACTACCCCACACTGCTCCCACACTGCCTCCACACTCCCCACACTGCCTCCACACTACCACACACTGCATCCCACTACCCCACACTGCCTCCACACTACCCCACACTGCCCCACACTGCCTCCACACTACCCCACACTACCTCACACTACCCCACACTGCCTCCACACTACCCCACACTGCATCCACACTACCCCACACTGCATCCACACTACCCGACACTGCCTCCACACTGCTCCCACACTGCCTCCACACTGCTCCCACACTGCCTCCACACTGCTCCCACACTACCTCCACACTACCCCACACTGCCTCCACACTGCTCCCACACTGCCTCCACACTGCCTCCACACTACCCCACACTGCCTCCACACTACCCCACACTTCCACCCACACTACCCCACACTTCCTCCCACACTACCCCACACTGCCTCCACACTACCCCACACCGCTCCCACACTACCCCACACTGCTCCCACACTGCCTCCACACTACCCCACACTGCCTCCACACTACCCCACACTGCCTCCACACTACCCCACACTGCCTCCACACTACCCCACACTGCCTCCACACTACCCCACACTGCCTCCACACTACCCCACACTTCCTCCCACACTACCCCACACTTCCTCCACACTACCCCACACTGCCTCCACACTACCCCACACTGAACATAAGAACATAAGAAAAGAGGAACACTGCAGCAGGCCTGTTGGCCCATACTAGGCAAGTCCTTCACAATCCGTCCACTGCTCCCACACTACCCCACACTGCCTCCACACTACCCACACTGCCTCCACACTACCCGACACTACCTCCACACTACCCCACACTGCCTCCACACTACCCCCACTGCTCACACACTACCCCCCACTGCCTCCACACTACCCCACTGCCTCCCACACTACCCCACACTGCCTCCACACTACCCGACACTGCCTCCACACTACCCCACACTTTCTCCCACACTACCCCACACTGATCCACACTACCCACACTGCCTCCCCACTACCCCACACTGCCTCCACACTACCCCACACTGCCTCCACACTACCCCACACTGCCTCCACACTACACCACACTGCCTCCACTACCCCCCTGCCTCCACACTATCCCACACTGTCCCACACTACCCCACACTGCCTCCACACTACCCCACACTGCCTCCACACTACCCCACACTGCCTCCACACTATCCCACACTGCTCTCACACTACCCCACACTGCCTCCACACTACCCTACACTGCCTCCACACTACCCCACACTGCCTCCACACTGCTTCCACACTATCCCACACTGCTCTCACACTACCCCACACTGCCTCCACACTATCCCACACTGCTCCTACACTACCTCCACACTGCCTCCACACTGCTCCCACACTACCCCACACTACCCCACACTGCCTCCCACACTGGCCGTGGTGGCGTTAAAGTTTACGGTTTGTGGGATTATCAGTACCTTTCCCTCCCGGGAATTGGCTCGTGACTCCTTGTAGGTCCCAAGACCAATCCCTCCACGTCAATTAAGTACCAAACTTCATAACCCAACGAATCCCGCTAAATCCTAATCCGCTGAGGGATTTAACATCTATTTCTTCCCTTCACGGGAAAATTATTCAGAAGAAAGTGTCTCACAAAGTAGATAAGAATTGAGAGGCTGGGCCAGGAGCTGTGACTCGACCCCCTGCAAACACAACTAGGCGAGTATTGTCTCTAGTTTCAATACTATGGTATGCAAAAGTCGCGAACATGCAATACAAGATGTAAAACAACCACGGGGGGAGTTGAATAATAGCTCTAGGCCTTTCGGGTTGCACTCAGCACATCATCAGGAGCTTGTTTGTCCAGACCTCCTCTTTTCTGCAACATTGCAAGCTCCTGATAATGTGATGACTACAACATGAAAGGCCTAGAGCTATCATTCAACCGTGGTTGTTTTGCATACTATGCTATATTATGACTATGATCTTCACTGAGTTCTCGTGCAATACTGTTAACAGAAAATAAAACTGTTGAACTCTCTTCTGTAAAGTTAACAGATATCTCAATTTAACTACTGTTCAAATTTATTGCAATCTTGTCCACTGAATTTCATATACACGCATACCAAAGTTACGACCACACTGGTAGTGACTCGAAACATGGAGTCACAAAGTTACGACCACACTGGTAGTGACTCGAAACATGGAGTCACAAAGTTACGACCACACTGGTAGTGACTCGAAACATGGAGTCACAAAGTTACGACCACACTGGTAGTGACTCGAAACATGGAGTCACAAAGTTACAACCACACTGGTAGTGACTTGAAACATGGAGTCACAAAGTTACGACCACACTGGTAGTGACTCGAAACATGGAGTCACAAAGTTACGACCACACTGGTAGTGACTCGAACCATGGAGTCACAAAGTTACGACCACACTGGTAGTGACTCGAAACATGGAGTCACAAAGTTACGACCACACTGGTAGTGACTCGAAACATGGAGTCACAAAGTTACGACCACACTGGTAGTGACTCGAAACATGGAGTGCACACACACACACACACACACGCGCACACACACGTGCACACACACACACACAAAACACACACACACACACACACACAAACACACACACACACAAAACACACACACACAAAACACACACACACAAACACACACACACACACACACACACAATGTCCCACACAAAACAACACATACACACGCAGGCAAATATTTAAACGCACATATTTGAATCTTTGTTGACTTATTTATGTATTTTGAGAAGAATAAGAGGCAGTAAAAGGCGGAGAGGAGGCAGCGAGAGTTGTGGTGGCAACCAATTGCTCTGATGGCGTCTCCACATTGAAAGAATCTTAAATTTTGCCAAAAAATGGATTTTCTCTGGTTTTATGGGAAAAAATGGGATGGGGGGTTGGAGGAGGTGGTGGAGGAGGAGGAGATGGAGGAGGATGACGAGGGGGAAAGAGGATGGGGAAGAGAAGGAGGTGGAGGAGGAAAAACAGCAACAGCAGTGGTAGCAGCAGTAGCAACAACAGTAGTAACAGCAGTGGTAGCAGCAGTAGCAACAGCAGTGGTAGCAGCAGTAGCAACAGCAGTGGTAGTAGTAGTAGTAGTAGCAGAAGTGGTAACAGCAGCAACAGCAGTAGTAGCAGCAACAACAATAGTACTAACAGCAGCAGTAGCAGCGACAGCAGCAGCAGCAGTAGAAGCAGCAGCAGCAGCAGCAGCAGTAGAAGCAGCAGCAGCAGTAGCAGTAACAGCAGCAGCAGTAGCAGCAGCAGCAGCAGCAGCAGCAGTAGCAGTAACAGCAGCAGCAGCAGCAGAAGCAGCAGCAGCAACAACAACAACAGCAGCAGCAGCAGTAGCAGTAACATCAGCAGCAGCAGTAAAAGCAGTAGCAGTAACAGCAGCAGCAGCAGCAGCAGCAACAGCAGCAGCAGCACTGAGTACAACAAGCAGGTGTTTATAACAACTGAAACTTCTTCAGCTGTGTTGGATCAGTCTTCATGTATTCAAGGCACGACATTATCTTGCATGTGATCTTAGCCAGCTAGAAGCACGGTTAGGCACAGCCCTCTAGAGCGAGTCGACCACCTAGCACATGTATACTTAACTGGGTGCTACGGCATTCTGGCATTACAGAGTGAAGGTTACCTGCCTTCTAGGAACACCTCACACCATCAATCTTACACCTCTGGAAGGTTAACTAACAAAATGCTCAATGCAGAACAACCACAATATCAAGGAACACTTCCTTGATAATGTCAGAAATCATGAAAGTGCTTGGAATTCAACTGTTTTTCCACAGTGGTTGTTCTGCATATTGTGATATCACGAGGACACTCGTGGCAGTGGTATCTCAAGGATTAATTTCAGTCTCCTCCTGTTTGAATACCCGCCTCCACAAGCAGTCTATATAGCAATGAAATCACGAAACAAGTGATTTTAAATCATTTACCAAACTGCGGCCGGCGTGGTCCTTGTAGGATCGCTGGCCCAGTGGTAAGGTGATGCGTACATTGTGTCTCTGGAGGCGGTACAATGTTCGTAGGGTCGAATCCTGGCCTGCCGCAGTTTGGTAAATGATATATATGTCGTGCCGATTAGGTAAAACTGGTCAATTAGCAAGAACTCATCTAAAATTAGTCCTTTCTAAAATTTTCTTATACGTTTAAAGATATATTTTTTTCATTTATGTTAATGTAAATTTATAATTTTGAACCAAGAGAAACTTTGAAACCTACCTAACCTTATTACAACAAGGCAATTTAATTTAGCTAACGCAATAAATATATTTTAGATACGTTAACATTAATTTAATAATAAACAAACACAATGAAATATATTTTTCGTTATGTTCAGAATGATTTTGGCGAAATTATTGCATACACAAATTTTCACTTGTCTTATATGGCAAATGAGCGTTGTATTTAAGCCAAAATCCTAAGTTTTACCTAATCGCAGACATATATATATATATATATATATATATATATATATATATATATATATATTATATATATATATATATATATATATACAACCCACCCCTACCGTCAACCACACTCCCTACTATCAACCACCCCACCCCTACCATCAACCACATCCATCACCCTTACCATCAATCCCCACCATCAACCACACCCACCCCCTACCATCAACCACCCCACCACTACCATCACCACTACCATCAACCACCACCATCAACCACCACCATCAACCACCACACAGAGAACACTTTCATTTTTTCTAAGAGCATCTGTTATACACACAACCGCTTCACCTGCACTCACCTCACACCTTAACCCTCGGCACAAAGCTTTCTTATAACCCTACGACAATTGAGTGTGTACTCACCTATTTGTACTCACCTATTTGTGGTTGCAAGGGTCGATTCATAGCTCCTGGCCCCGCCTCTTCACTTATTGCTACTAGGTCATCTCTCTCCCTGCTCCATGAGCTTATCAAACCTCGTCTTAAAACTATGTATGGTTCCTGCCTCCACTTCGTCACTTTCTAGGCTATTCCACTTCCTGACAACTCTATGACTGAAGAAATACTTCCTAACATCCCTTTGACTCATAGGAGTCTTCAACTTCCAACTGTGACCCCTTGTTTCTGTGTCCCCTCTCTGGAACATCTTGTCTCTGTCCACCTTATCTATTCCTCGCAGTATTTTATATGTCGTTATCATGTCTCCCTAACCCTCCTATCCTCTAGTGTCGTCAGGCCGATTTCCTTAACCTTTCTTCGTAGGACAATCCCCTTAGCTCTGGGACTAGTCTTGTTGCAAACCTCTGCACTTTCTCTAATTTCCTGACGTGCTTCCTGTGTGTGTGTGTGTGTGTGTGTGTGTGTGTGTGTGTGTGTGTGTGTGTGTGTGTGTGTGTGTGTGTGTGTGTAAATGTATGCCAGAATACTATGACTATTAATTACTAGCTTAACTTCATGCTACTTGCATACACTTTGTTTTGTAGTATTTTTTTCTCGACGAACTGGTCGCATCCCACCCAGGCGAGGTGACCCAAAAAGAAAAAAGAAAGTTTCTCTTTTAAATCTAGTAATGTATACAGGAGAAGGGGTTACTAGCCCCTTGCTCCCGGCATTCTAGTCGCCTCTTACGACACGCATGGCTTACGGAGGAGGAATTCTGTTCCACTTCCCCATGGAGTTTGTAGTGAATATAATTTATTATTGTAACTGGCACACGAGTCACCATAACCAGGACTGTTGACTTATTAGATGAGCTCTGTTAAATCACTTCCCCCTAGAAATTATACACATTGCAGTCGTTTGTAAAACCATTTTCAATTTTTTTTTTACACAGAATATACATAGACTTTATACAGAAATATTAATAATACTCTTAATGAAAGGTAGATGTTGTTTAATTAATAAATGCTAATTTGATGTTTCTAGTGATTTCATTGACATTTTTTAATTAATTTTTGTTATTCACGCAGACAACAGACAACAGACTTACGCATCTCAGACCTTACATGACTTTGCTGAGGCTTCTAAAGGCAGTTCCTAACATGCCAGTCCTGCATACCACTGAATCAACTTCTCGTACGCCTCTGGTGATATACTTTGTATTATGATATATTAGACACATGTGCAACACTTGGGTGTCTTTAATGAGGAACTGTTTCGCCACACAGTGGCTTCATCAGTCCTATACAAAGAAGAACGGTGAAGATCAGAAGAGTATGAGGTAATCAGTCCTTCAGCCTGGAGTTGATATAATCAGTCCATCGCTCTTCAAGATTGATGGACTGATCTTCACCATTCTTCTTGGTATTGGACTGATGAAGCCACTTTGTGGCGAAACGTTTCCTCAATAAAGATACCCAAGTGTTGCATATGTGTCTAATTTATCAACTTGTCGGTTCTCTGAACCATTTATCTACATACTTGGTATTATCTTTACTCTCAGATCCTTTTCCTTGCTTGTGACCTTCCGTTCTTTTCCTTGCTTGTGACCTTCCGTTCTTTTCCTTGCTTGTGACCTTCCGTTCGTTTATTCCTAGACTTGATTCAGTGTCTACTCTCCTTCCCCATTTACCTACGCTGTTAACTTTGCACTTGTTGTGGTTGAAATTTAGAAGCCACTTGTATAACCATTGTTGCAGCTCGTCCAGAACCTCCTGGAGTACACCCGTGTCGTCTCCTCATCAATATGGATCTCAGCAACAGCACATAGTTAGCACACAGCAAAATACAGAACTATTACAATTTGACATATCACTTATGTATATCACCAACAGCTGAGATCTTAGTATTGACATTTTTTTAGTTTTCCAGTTATCTGGTTTCTGCTCTGAATAAAATGGCTTGTAAATTTTTTTCCAGTTTATTGGACAGTTTTCCCTGCACTTCCTCTCAGTGATTATGGTGACAGTGAGTGGTTCTTGGGTATCCAGATCACGTAGTAACTGCTTCACCTTCTACCTTGTTGTAGTGGTGCTCGTTCTCTCTTCATATTCCCTTACCTCACGTTTGTCCCGAACTGATCGTGGTTTTATCAGAAAACACTTGAATCCACGATTCAGTTCATGGCACTTCTCTGTTGTTCCTCGGATGTTCTTCTTCCCCTCGTCTTCCCCGTCATCCTTACAGTCATCTTCCTCTTATTGTAATGTGTCTGTGGATCAGTTTTCCTTCTCATTTTCACTTTGCTTCCTATCATTGTGCAGTATATTTGTTCCTGGTTACGCGCACATATTTTTCATCTGTTTTTCTGTTTCCTACCAATTTTTCTAATCCTAATGACCTTAGTCTCTTTACATTTCTTGGTGAACTCTTTTTCTCGCTGTGTTTACTCTTCTCGGGATGAATTTTCCTTCCTGCTGGCGCTTCTTTACAAATTTTCCCCTAAGTTCATTTATCGCCTTTCCTTGCCATTCTCTCTCACACTGTCCTATTCTCAGCAAGTCTTTCATCTTGCTCTAGCTCCCTCTCATCCAGTGTGGCTTCCTTCTATGTCTTCTTCATGTGTTTTCAGACTTACCTCAGTCAGAGAATACAATCCCAGTGCCGTGTGAACACTGGTCTCCAGTAGTTACAGTTCTTAGTCTCTTTTCCCAGTTCCTAACACCACCTCTCAAGTTACTTCAACAAATATTACCAGTATTCGGGATCCTGGACACTATCATACCTACTTTTGATGCAGCATATTGAATTTTGTTCCTCCACCTTTTAAACCTATGGACTCCACTAACCTATCATCCTGAGAGTACACACATACGTCCTGACATTCACGTGGCTCATCACTGCTTCCACCTGTGTCTTTTGATCCTCGTAAAGTGCTGTACTATATGAGGGTATATGACGGTCACAGTGAGGGATAGAGGAGTGGCTTATGAAGTAGTAGTGGGATAAAGGAGTGGCTTATGTTGACAGTAATGGGATAAGGGAGTGGCTTGTGGGATAAAGGAGAAAGGTACTTAATAGTATACCACCAAAAAAAATTAACTAATCTATCATAATGTTGAAACGACAAAGTAGAAATCAAGATCAAATATTTTCCTCCAAGACATGAACCTCTGAACACACGCCATAAAAAATTTTGAGAAATCATATTTTATAAAAAAAAAATTCTGAAAGCTGAATTTTTATATATATAAAAGAGAATACTGAAAGTGAGGCAACGGCGACACAAAATCGAACTCGGAGAGTGAAGGTGAATAAAATACGACCTGCACAACTATAAAGTCAACAGAAAATGGACATGTGAAAATGTTTCTCGTCAAAGGAAACGGGAAGCTGGAGTCGCTGACGTTCAGAGAAAACCTGCCTTTGAGACCCACTGACTTGGCTAGGTCGCCTCTCAGTCACATATGTGACCAGCCAGCCAACCTCACGCACACCCACACCCACACGCACACACACACGCACATACACCCACACGCACACAAACACACACACACACACACACATAGAGTAGTCAGGAAGTGGAATAGTCTAGAGAAAGATATAGTGGAGGCAGGAACCATACATAGTTTTAAGACAAGGTATGATAAAGCTCATGGAGCAGGGAGAGCAGAGACCCAGTAGCAGACAGCGAAGAGGCGGGGCAGAGCTGAGTCTCGACCCCTGCAACACAGTGTAGGTGAGTACAATTAGGTGAGACACACACACACACACCCACACACACACCCACACGCACACACACACACACAGAAGGGTTCGAGGAGACATGATAACGACATACAAAATACTGCGGGGAATCGACAAGGTAGACAGTGACAGGATGTTCCAGAGAGGAAACACAGAAACAAGGGGACACAACTGGAAGCTGAAGACTCAGATGAGTCAGAGGGATGTTAGGAAGCAATTCTTCAGCCATAGAGCAGTTAGGAAGTGGAATAGTCTAGCGAACGATATAGTGGAGGCGGGAACCATACATAGTTTTAAGACAAGGTATGATAAAGCTCATGGAGCAGGGAGAGCAGATACCCAGTAGCGGACAGTGCAGAGGCGGGGCCAAGAGCTGAGTCTCGACCCCTGCATCCACAATTAGGTGAGTACAATTAGGTGAGTACACACACACACACACCCGGTGGCCTGGTGGCTAAAGCTCTCGCTTCACGCACGGAGGGCCCGGGTTCAATTCCCGGCGAGGCGGAAACATTTCGAAGTGTTCCTTTACACACACACACACACACACACACACACACACACACATACATACAACAGACCTAGTGTCTAATCGACATGTGCCTAGGACAAAATGGTAACTAACTAACTAACACTCACTAGGGGGCCAAGGACTACAAACCTCACACAAGGAAAAGAATCTTTGTTTGTGTATAATACAAAAAAAAAAATAGAAAGTAGGGATATTATGAATGAGAAGAAATCTGATGTACTGATGTACTATATATATGTCGTGCCGAATAGATAAAACTGGTCAATTAGTAAGAACTCATTTAAAATTAAGTCCTTTCTAAAATTTTCTCTTATACATTTAAAGATATATTTTCTCATTTATGTTAATGTAAAAATTAATAATTTTGTACAAAAAGAACCTTAGGAAACTTACCTAACCTTATTATAACAAGAACAATTTAATCCAACCTAATCCAACTTGACAAAGCTCCTGGAGAGCGAAACGTTGCCGCAATAAAATGTCACATTAGTTGCACTTGTGTCCTTTTACCTAAATATATTTTATATAAGTTTACAATAATTTAATAATAAACAAACACAGTGAAATATATTTTTTCGTTAGGTTCAGAATGATTTTTGCGAAATTATTGCATACACAAATTTTCCCTTCCCTTATTCGGCAAGAAGAGCGTTGCTTTTCAAGTCAAAATCGCAAGTTTTACCTATTCGGCACAACAAACACACACACTCATATATACAGTGGTACCTCTACTTACGAGCAGCTCCCAACTCGAACACTTATGTAAGTGTATTTTTGTAGGTGCTTTTGTAAGTGTATTTTTGGGGGTCTGAAATTTCTAATTTTCATTATTTCCTATGGGAAAAATTCCTGTATGTATGTATGTCATGTATGTATATACATATATATATATATATATATATATATATATATATATATATATATATATATATATATATATATATATATATATATATATATATATATATAATAGTTGGGAAAGAGAAGAGTTGGATAAGATAGATGAAGGAATACATAATATTCCTTGTGACCTCTTGATGAAAAGTGACCCAGACAAGATAAACCTATTGTACTTGGAGATTTTAATTATAAATAAATAATGTAGGCAGCTGATGAGGCTGTAACTGCAAATAAGCGGTCAATATATTTCCTTAATATAATAACAAGTTTTTTTTTATGCATCAGCATATACATGAAGCGAAAAGGATGAGGCAGCAACACACCAGCAACACACCAGCAACACACCAGCAACACGCCAGCAACACGCCAGCAACACACCAGTAACACACCAACACACCAGTAACACACCAACACACCAGCAACACACCAGCAACACGCCAACAACACACCAGCAACACACCAGTAACACACCAGCAATACACCAGTAACACACCAACAACACACCAGCAATACACCAACAACACACCAGCAACACACTAACAACATACTAGCAACACATCAGTAACACACCAACAACACACCAGAAATACACCAACAACACACCAGAAATACACCAGCAACACACCAACAACACACCAGCAACATACCAGCAACACACCAGCAACACACCAGCAACACGCCAACAACACACCAGCAACACACCAGTAACACACCAGCAATACACCAGTAACACACCAACAACACACCAGCAATACACCAACAACACACCAACAACACACTAACAACACACCAACAACACACCAGCAACACACCAACAACACACCAGCAACACACTAACAACACACCAACAACACACCAGCAACACACCACCAACACTACCAACACACCAACAACACACCAACAACACACCAACAACACACCAGCAACATACCAGCAACACACTAACAACACACCAACAACACACCAGCAACACACCACCAACACTACCAACACACCAACAACACACCAGCAACACACCAACAACACACCAGCAACATACCAGCAACACACTAACAACACACCAACAACACACCAGCAACATACCAGCAACACACTAACAACACACCAGTGACACACCAAAAACACACTAGCAATACACCAGTAAAACTCCAGCAACACACTACCAACACACCAACAACACACTAACAACACACCAACAACACACCAACAACACACCAACAACACACCAGCAACACACTAACAACACACCAACAACACACCAGCAACACACTAACAACACACCAACAACACACCAGCAACACACTAACAACACACCAACAACTCACCAGCAACACGCTAACAACACACCAACAACACACCAGCAACACACTAACAACACACCAACAACTCACCAGCAACACACTAACAACACACCAACAACACACCAGCAACACACTAACAACACACCAACAACACACCAGCAACACACCACCAACACTACCAACACACCAACAACACACTAACAACACACCAACAACACACCAACAACACACCAACAACACACCAACAACTCACCAGCAACACACTAACAACACACCAACAACACACCAGCAACACACTAACAACACACCAACAACACACCAGCAACACACCACCAACACTACCAACACACCAACAACACACTAACAACACACCAACAACACACCAACAACACACCAACAACACACCAGCAACACACTAACAACACACCAACAACACACCAGCAACACACTAACAACACACCAACAACACACCAGCAACACACTAACAACACACCAACAACTCACCAGCAACACGCTAACAACACACCAACAACACACCAGCAACACACTAACAACACACCAACAACTCACCAGCAACACGCTAACAACACACCAACAACACACCAGCAACACACTAACAACACACCAACAACTCACCAGCAACACACTAACAACACACCAACAACACACCAGCAACACACTAACAACACACCAACAACACACCAGCAACACACCACCAACACTACCAACACACCAACAACACACCAACAACACACCAACAACACACCAGCAACATACCAGCAACACACTAACAACACACCAACAACACACCAGCAACACACCACCAACACTACCAACACACCAACAACACACCAGAAATACACCAACAACACATCAGAAATACACCAGCAACACACCAACAACACACCAGCAACATACCAGCAACATACCAGCAACACACTAACAACACACCAGTGACACACCAAAAACACACTAGCAATACACCAGTAAAACTCCAGCAACACACTACCAACACACCAACAACACACTAACAACACACCAACAACACACCAACAACACACCAACAACACACCAGCAACACACTAACAACACACCAACAACACACAAACAACACACCAACAACACACCAACAACACACCAGCAACACACTAACAACACACCAACAACACACCAGCAACACACTAACAACACACCAACAACACACCAACAACACACTAACAACACACCAACAACACACCAACAACACACTAACAACACACCAACAACACACCAGCAACACACTAACAACACACCAACAACACACCAGCAACACACTAACAACACACCAACAACACACCAGCAACACACCAACAACACACCAGCAACACACCAACAACACACCAGCAACACACCAACAACACACCAGCAACACACTAACAACACACTAACAACACACTAACAACACACCAACAACACACCAGCAACACACCAACAACACACCAGCAACACACCAGCAACACACTAACAACACACTAACAACACACCAACAACACACCAGCAACACACTAACAACACACCAGCAACACACCAGCAACACACTAACAACACACCAGCAACACACCAACAACACACCAGCAACACACCAACAACACACCAGCAACACACCAACAACACACCAGCAACACACCAGCAACACACTAACAACACACTAACAACACACTAACAACACACCAACAACACACCAGCAACACACCGTCAATGTTAGATTTAGTGTTTACGTGTTTACTAGAACAGCAGTGGTAATTTTCAACACAACCTATATAAAAACCACTTGGAAAGAGTGATCAAGTTCTTATGGAAATAACACGTGCTGTGAAATTTGATTTAAGAGATGAAAAAGAAATTTATAAATAGGAATAATTAGATCACGAGAAAGGGAATTAAAATGCTTCAAAACAGTGATTTCGAGAGACTAAATGAAACAATATTTTTCATGGGAAATATAAATGATCTGTACAAAGAGTTATGAGTGTGTAAGACAAGTGAATGCCGCTGTATCAGTAAGAGCTACGCTCTCACAACATAATGATCTGATATAAAGTTGGAGTTGGCACACATGTTGTTTGCTGATGACGCAGTGCTTTTGGGAGTTACACAAGCTGGCGGGGGAGTCTGGAAAGACGTGTATAACAGAGTGAAGCATGAACACGGAAGATACGTGATGAAATTATCGATCAAATATTGGATAGAAAGAAGTATGAAAGCAGTGAATACATTCAGATACTTGAGAACAGCTGTTTACTGGAGGGTCTGTGGAAGGAAATAATTGAACTAACGGATGCAGAAATAGGAAACCCAAGAAGAGTATAGTGATAGCACCGTCAGTACGAGTGTGACACGTGACCTTCAATGATAAGTTAGACATGTACAACACTTGGAAATAAATGGTATAAAATACCGACACAATGTAAAAATAAACACATAAGCAGTATAATGTGATCCTTTATTGACAACGTTTCGCCCACACAGTGGGCTTTATCGAGTCACAGACAGATCTACCTGGATAAGAGATATTTATAGGATTTAGTCAGGTGGAGAATGTTGGGTACCATGGGTCACCAACATGAGCATACAACACCATATGCACCATGGGTCACCAATATGGGCAGTGGGCACACAACACTATGGGTCACCAACATGGGCAGTGGGCACACAACACTATGGGTCACCAACAAAAGCATGCAACACCACGGGTCACCAACATGGGCACACAACACCATGGGTCAAAAACATGGGCACACTTCATGTTGGGTCAGGTACCTGACCCAACATTCTCCACCTGACTAAATCCTATAAATACTCATGTAACTTTTATCCAGGTAGAACTGTTTGTGACTCGATAAAGCCCACTGCGTGGGCGAAACGTTGTCAATAAAGGATCACATTATACTGCTTATGTGTTTATTTTTCCATGTGCAACACTTGGATACCTTTATTAAGGAAACGTTTGATTACAAGTGGTTTCACCAGTCCTATACAAAGGAGTTTGAGGTAATCAGTCCATCAATCTTGATCAAGATCGATGGACTGATTACCTCAAACTCCTGATCTTCACCATTCTCCTTTGTATTGGACTGATGAAGCCACTGTGTGGCGAAACGTTTCTTCAGTAAAGATACCCAAGTGTTGAACATGTGTTTACTTTATCAACTTGTCGGTTCTCTGAACCATTTACCTACACGGGGAGGGCGCTAGAGGTGTGTAGGTTCACCTCAGGTGAGGCTAAGGTGAGATCACGTGTTGCAAATTAATTAAGGCTAGCTGAGGTCAGCTGAGTCAGAGTAAAATCAAATTAAGTTCGGTCCATTAAGGCTGTCAGCTCATTTAAGGTCAGCTGAGGCAAAAATTTATGAAGTAAAAATAGACTTTTATTGTTGGGCATGACATGTTATAATTCACAACTAATTAGCAAACGTAGTGTTGTGTTGTGGTTGGCGTCCTAGGGGGCGGTAGTGTTGTACGCAGGCGTTGTACAAGTTATCGTTCCGACATGAATTAATTTGTTCAACGAGACGTGTTTCGAGGTTTCTTGCTGTTTGGCTTACGTATATTCTGTCACAGCCTCCACAGGGGATAGTGTAAACCCCTGCGTGCAGCTTAGATAAAACTTGCTTTACAGTGAGCTGAGATAGGACAACAACAGCTCGTAGTCTGTAAATTCTACTGTGTAAAAGTTGAATTTAAAGACTGACAAGAAAAACGAAACTAAACTAACAACAGTCCGAGAGGTACTAGTGTCTTTATTTGGTATAATTACTCTGACCTGGGCACTGCTGTTGTTGACATGATTACTTTACCCTTGGCTCTGCTGTTGTTGACATGATTACTTTACCCTTGGCACTGCTGTTGTTGACATAATTACTTTGATCTTGGCACTGCTGTTGTTGACATAATTACTCTGACCCTGGCACTATTGTAGTTGACATAATTACTATGACCCTGGCACTATTGTAGTTGACATAATTACTCTGATCTTGGAACTACTGTTGTTGATATAATTACTCTGACCCTGGCACTTCTGTAGTTGACATAATTACTCTGATCTTGGCACTGCTGTTGTTGACATAATTACTCTGACCCTGGCACTGCTGTAGCTGACATAATTACTCTGATCTTGGCACTGCTGTTGTTGACATAATTACTCTGATCTTGGCACTGCTGTTGCTGACATAATTACTCTGACCTTGGCACTGCTGTAGTTGACATTACTCTGACCTTGGCACTGCTGTAGTTGACATAATTAATCTGATCTTGGCACTGCTGTTGCTGACATAATTACTCTGACCTTGGCACTGCTGTAGTTAACATTATTCTGACCTTGGCACTACTGTAGTTGACATTACTTTGACCTTTGCACTGCTGTAGTTGACATTACTCTGACCTTGGCACTGCTGTAGTTGACATTACTCTGACCTTGGCACTGCTGTAGTTTTGTATATACCAGCTGCACTCTGAATATCCAATGAACCTTTAAATTGAATTTTTTATTTTATTCATTGAAAAACTTTATAAACTGTCGTATCTAAGGAGGAACTTATCGTGATGACCCATGGTGACCCATGGTGTCGTGTGCCCATGTTGGTGACCCATGGTATTGTGTGCCCATGTTGGTGACCCATGGTGTTGTGTGCCCATGTTGGTGACCCATGGTGTTGTGTGCCCATGTTGGTGACCCATGGTGTTGTGTGCCCATGTTGGTGACCCATGGTGTTGTATGCCCATGTTGGTGACCCATGGTGCCCATGTTGGTGACCCATGGTGTTGTGTGCCCATGTTGGTGACCCATGGTGCCCATGGTGTTGTGTGCCCATGTTGGTGACCCATGGTGTTGTGTGCCCATGTTGGTGACCCATGGTGTTGTGTGCCCATGTTCGTGACCCATGATGTTGTGTGCCCATGTTCGTGACCCATGGTGTTGTGTGCCTATGTTGGTGACCCATGGTGTTGTGTGCCCATGTTGGTGACCCATGGTGCCCATGGTGTTGTGTGCCTATGTTGGTGACCCATGGTGTTGTGTGCCCATGTTGGTGACCCATGGTATTGTGTGCCCATGTTAGTGACCCATGGTGTTGTGTGCCCATGTTGGTGACCCATGGTGTTGTGTGCCCATGTTGGTGACCCATGGTGTTGTGTGCCCATGTTGGTGACCCATGGTGTTGTGTGCCCATGTTGGTGACCCATGGTGTTGTGTGCCTATGTTGGTGACCCATGGTGTTGTGTGCCTATGTTGGTGACCCATGGTGTTGTGTGCCCATGTTGGTGACCCATGGTATTGTGTGCCCATGTTAGTGACCCTTGGTGCCCATGGTGTTGTGTGCCCATGTTGGTAACCCATGGTGTTGTGTGCCCATGTTGGTGACCCATGGTGTTGTGTGCCCATGTTGGTGACCCATGGTGTTGTGTGCCCATGTTGGTGACCCATGGTATTGTGTGCCCATGTTGGTGACCCATTGTGTTGTGTGCCCATGTTGGTGACCCATGGTGTTGTGTGCCCATGTTGGTGACCCATGGTGTTGTGTGCCTATGTTGGTGACCCATGGTGTTGTGTGCCCATGTTGGTGACCCATGGTGTTGTGTGCCCATGTTGGTGACCCATGGTGTTGTGTGCCTATGTTGGTGACCCATGGTGTTGTGTGCCTATGTTGGTGACCCATGGTGCCTATGGTGTTGTGTGCCCATGTTGGTGACCCATGGTGTTGTGTGCCCATGTTGGTGACTATTGCGGCCCCAGAATGGGCCCAATGTATATACCTGTATGATATATTTTATGTATATTTCCATTTTCTATAATTTTATATTGCTGATATTCTCGATATTAGCTAAATCGTTAATATCTTGCTTTATATTATTATTTGACCTATTTGACTTATATTTGACATTATTTGACTTAGCTATGTTTATTAGGTAGGATGTAACATTATAAATTGTACTCATGTTTGTAGTAGCTGCCTTGGAGTTGGCAAACTACCGTTTATGACACTAGGCTTGTTGTACTGCCGGCGCCTAGTTGCTGGGAGGGAGTCACGTGATTCCACCTGAGGTGGGTGGCTGCTGCTCCTTCCTCGAGAGCACTACGCAGCTGGACATCGTTGTGTCAACACCTCTCTCCTGTCCCTGCTCGTTTTCTCGCCACTTTGACTCTGTTTGGGTAGAGTATGTATTCGGTGGTGAGACAAAACATACTTCTCAGGACTCTGTGTAACTCTGTTCACAGAGGATAGACTAGACAGTGATTTTCGACGTTTTTCTGGGTTGTGTGTCACATTGACACTCTGAGATAACTCAGGTCTCTAGCTACAGCTCCTGACCTAATTCGATAAGGCATCTGTGCACCGCCACAGTTTGGGATTGTTTATGCTGAACCTAGATTCAGTAGAAAGGTAGTTTTGTGACTGTTTTGGAGGATCTGCAGATGGTCCCCAGTTAGGGTCGATTTTCTATCTCCTGGTTCCTGACGCTGTGTTGCTGTTGCTTATTATGTTGCTGTTCTGTGAATTGGTCATTTTACAGGTCAATCAAGCTGTTCTGATTGTCAGTTTGTTAGAGAAGCTAGCTTATGAGAAGTTCAGTCGGACACTGGTTGAGTCGAGTCTTGAGTTACCTGGAGATCACTCATACACACGTATATTCTTATTTGCATATATCTGTATTATTGTATTTACTGACATTGTACCTGATGGTACTTCAGAGTCATTTGGATATGTGCCCTCAGCACAGTCATTGTATATGAGAGCAGTGTAGGAGCTAACCTCCTAATGCATTACTTAATGAACATCCTGATCATATGTACATTTATTTACTTTGAAACCCTAGACTCTCACTTTAATAATAAACCTTTTAATTATATTTGTTTTGTTAGTACCCTACCAGTTGTAATCTTCTTGGAGCTTATTGAATATATCGGATAACTGGACCAGGATACTGACTTTGTTGCAAAAGCCCAGTAACAGGCTGGATGCTAGAAGGGCTATCCTTTCTAGTGTTCACTGGAGATGTCTATTACTAATAGATATCGTGTCATTTTGTAACAGTGACCCATGGTGTTGTGTGCCTATGTTGTTGACACATGGTGTTGTGTGCCCATGTTGGTGACCCATGGTGCCCATGGTGTTGTGTGCCCATGTTGGTGACCCATGGTGCCCATGGTGTTGTGTGCCCATGTTGGTGACCCATGGTATTGTGTGCCCATGTTGGTGACCCATGGTATTGTGTGCCTATGTTGGTGACCCATGGTGTTGTGTGCCCATGTTGGTGACCCATGGTGTTGTGTGCCCATGTTGGTGACCCATGGTGTTGTGTGCTCATGTTCGTGACCCATGGTGTTGTGTACCCATGTTGGTGACCGTGATGACCCATGATGCCCAAGGTGATAAATGAGCCACTTGTGCAACATTTGGGAAGCTTTATTCCAGAAACGTTTCGCCACACAGTGGCTTCATCAGTCCATTACAGAAAAAGGTGGAAGATGAAGAGGAGTTTGAGGTAATCAGTCCCCGATATCTTCGGTCCATCAATCTTGACAAAAGTGCAGCATGTTCGCCAAGATGGAGCAGTGGTAGGCGGAGTTACCAGTGGAGGAGCAGTGGTAGGCGGAGTTACCAGTGGTGGAGCAGTGGTAGGCGGAGTTACCAGTGGTGGAGCAGTGGTAGGCGGAGTTACCAGTGGTGGAGCAGTGGTAGGCGGAGTTACCAGTGGTGGAGCAGTGGTAGGCGGAGTTACCAGTGGTGGAGCAGTGGTAGGCGGAGTTACCAGTGGTGGAGCAGTGGTAGGCGGAGTTACCAGTGGTGGAGCAGTGGTAGGCGGAGTTACCAGTGGTGGAGCAGTGGTAGGCGGGTTACCAGTGGTGGAGCAGTGGTAGGCGGAGTTACCAGTGGTGGAGCAGTGGTAGGCGGAGTTACCAGTGGTGGAGCAGTGGTAGGCGGAGTTACCAGTGGTGGAGCAGTGGTAGGCGGAGTTACCAGTGGTGGAGCAGTGGTAGGCGGAGTTACCAGTGGTGGAGCAGTGGTAGGCGGAGTTACCAGTGGTGGAGCAGTGGTAGGCGGAGTTACCAGTGGTGGAGCAGTGGTAGGCGGAGTTACCAGTGGTGGAGCAGTGGTAGGCGGAGTTACCAGTGGTGGAGCAGTGGTAGGCGGAGTTACCAGTGGTGGAGCAGTGGTAGGCGGAGTTACCAGTGGTGGAGCAGTGGTAGGCGGAGTTACCAGTGGTGGAGCAGTGGTAGGCGGAGTTAGCAGTGGTAGGCGGAGTTAGCAGTGGTAGGCGGAGTTAGCAGTGGTAGGCGGAGTTAGCAGTGGTAGGCGGAGTTAGCAGTGGTAGGCGGAGTTAGCAATGGTAGGCGGAGTTACCAGTGGTGGAGCAGTGGTAGGCGGAGTTACCAGTGGTGGAGCAGTGGCAGGCGGAGTTACCAGTGATGGAGCAGTGGTAGGCGGAGTTACCAGTGGTGGAGAAGTGGTGGGCGGAGTTACCAGTGGTGGAGCAGTGGTAGGCGGAGTTACCAGTGGTGGAGCAGTGGTAGGCGGAGTTACCAGTGGTGGAGCAGTGGTGGGCGGAGTTACTAGTGGTGGAGCAGTGGTAGGCGGAGTTACCAGTGGTGGAGCAGTGGTGGGCGGAGTTACCAGTGGTGGAGCAGTGGTAGGCGGAGTTACCAGTGGTGGAGCAGTGGTGGGCGGAGTTACCAGTGGTGGAGCAGTGGTAGGCGGAGTTACCAGTGGTGGAGCAGTGGTGGGCGGAGTTACCAGTGGTGGAGCAGTGGTAGGCGGAGTTACCAGTGGTGGAGCAGTGGTAGGCGGAGTTACCAGTGGTGGAGCAGTGGTAGGCGGAGTTACCAGTGGTGGAGCAGTGGTAGGCGGAGTTACCAGTGTTGGAGCAGTGGTAGGCGGAGTTACCAGTGGTGGAGCAGTGGTAGGCGGAGTTAGCAGTGGTAGGCGGTAGCAGTGGTAGGCGGAGTTAGCAGTGGTACGGATTAGCAGTGGTAGGCGGAGTTACCAGTGGTGGAGCAGTGGTAGGCGAGTTACCAGTGGTGGAGCAGTGGCAGGCGGAGTTACCAGTGATGGAGCAGTGGTAGGCGGAGTTACCAGTGGTGGAGTGGTGGCGGAGTTACCAGTGGTATGGGGCGGAGTTACCAGTGGGGAGCAGTGGTAGGCGGAGTTACCAGTGGTGGAGCAGTGGTGGGCAGGTACAGTGGTGGAGCAGTGGTAGGCGGTACCAGTGGTGAGCAGTGGTGGGCAGTTACCAGTGGTGGAGCAGTGGTAGGCAGTTACCAGTGGTGGAGCAGTGGTGGGCGAGTTACCAGTGGTGGAGCAGTGGTAGGCGGAGTTACCAGTGGTGGCAGGGTGGGCGAGTTACGTGGTGGCAGTGGGGCGAGTTACCAGTGGTGAGATGGTGGGAGATAACAGCAAAGCCTGGATTGGTCATGTCTGTATTGGACTGACGAAGCACTGGGGCGAAACGTTCCAAGTAAAGATAACCCAAATGTTGCACAAGTGTCTCACTTATCACATCACAACGTTCCAAAACAATGATGAATCTCGTTTCTTTATTATTATTATTATTATTATTATTATTATATTATTATTATTATTATTATTAATTATTAATTATTTATAATAATAATTATGATTATTATTTTAGCTCAGAGCCGTCTCCCACCTAGGCCGGGTGACCCGAAAAAGAAGAAACGTAGTTTTTGTATTTTTAAATTTAATAATGAATACAGGAGAAGAGGTTCTAGCCCCTTGCTGCCAGCTAAAATATTTTCGTCGCCTCTTACGATGCACATGGCGTACTGAGGAAGAATTTATTATTATTATTATCATTATTATTATTACTATTATTAATTATAACTAAACATTCTATCCAATTCACATCCAGCTTCTCATTCCTGGTATACCTCAAACAATCTCATACTTCATCCTACTCCACTTCATTCTAACCTACATTCAACACTACCATCCTACCATCCCTCAACACTCCCCCACCTCATTCCTCCATCCAATCACATCACTCACCACTCATCCCCATCCCCACCCACTCCCCCATCCTCAACACTTCCCACTCATCTCCCCATCCTCACACTCACCACCTCACTCCCCATCCTCACATTCCCTCTCCCATCCCTCAACACTCCCCCATCCCTCAACACTCCCATCACCCACAAACCACCAGAGACTCAAGGCTGCCAGTGCAATCCTAAAAATTCAGAATTTCAGGAATGGGAATGACTGTGGGAAGACCATTATGCCGCACGGCTAGACCACAGACCACGCTCCAAGGACCGTGGTCTGCTCACGCGACAAAATACTCATTCTCTGACCACCAACTATTTTGCTAAGACAGTCTCATTAGTAAATGTTGAATGTAGTGTTTATATATATATATATATATATATATATATATATATATATATATATATATATATATATGCAAAAGACTTAACAGGGTAACTAGGGATCCCAGGGCAGCTAGTTTTCTGTTCCAGCGACTCAGCGCTGCTGTTCAGAGGGGTAATGCATGCTGTATTCTGGCACGCGCCCCAGCTCTGAGGAGCTGGATGAGATTTTCGCATTATAATCAGTGACAAACATGTAACAGTATGTACTAGACATGTATCTCTCACACCTCGTGTACTGTATGTGCCATCTTTATATCAACAATGTGTCTCTTAATCTTTTGTACCATATATATATATATATATATATATATATATATATATATATATATATATATATATATATATATAAATATATATATAGTGGAAAAAAAATATGCAGAGTACTCAGAAGACCCCGGAATTCATTGTAGTGCACTCGCCTATTTATGGTTACAGAGGTCGATGCACAGCTCCTGGCCCCGCCTCTTGGCTGGTCGTGAAGTGTGTGTGCGTGAGAGAGACAGAGAGAGTGAAAGACAGAGAGAGAGAGAGACAGAAACAGAGAAAGAATTAACGAGGAACTGAAAGAGCATAAAGTGAAAAGAAAAAGAACTAGTAAAATAAAATAAATAAAATATAATGGAAAAGGTGAAAAGTGGGAGAAACAGGAAGAGGAAGATAAGCAGGAAGAGCAAGAGGAGAAGGAAGATAAGCAGGAAGAGGAAGAGGAGGAGGGAGATAAGCAGGAAGAGGAAGAGGAGAAGGAAGATAAGCAGGAAGAGGAAGAGAAGGAAGATAAGCAGGAAGAGGAAGAGAAGGAAGATAAGCAGGAAGAGGAAGAGGAGGAGGGATATAAACAGGAAGAGGAAGATAAGCAGGAAAAGGAAGAGGAGAAGGAAAATAAGCAAGAAGAGGAAGATGAGAAGGAAGATAAGCAGGAAAATGAAGAGGAGGAAGATAAGCAGGAAGAGGAAGAGGAGGAGGAAGATAAGCAGGAAGAGGAAGAGGAGGAAGATAAGAAGGAAGAGGAAGAGGAGGAGGAAGATAAGCAGGAAGAGGAAGAGGAGGAGGGAGATAAGCAGGAAGAGGAAGAGGAGAAGGAAGATAAGCAGGAAGAGGAGGAGGAAGATAAGCAGAAAGGGGAAGAGGAGGAGGAAGATAAGCAGAAAGAGAAACAGGAAGAGGAAGATAAGCAGGAAGAGGAAGAGGAGAAGGAAGATAAGCAGGAAGAGGAAGAGGGAGATAAGCAGGAAGAGGAAGAGGAGAAGGAAGATAAGCAGGAAGAGGAAGAGAAGGAAGATAAGCAGGAAAGGAAGAGGAGGAGGGATATAAGCAGGAAGAGAAGATAGCAGGAAAGGAAGAGGAGAAGAAAATAGAGAAGAGGAGATGAGAAGGAAGATAACAGAAAATGAAGAGGAAAGATAGCAGGAAGAGGAAGAGGATGAAGATAGCAGGAAGAGGAAGAGAGGAGAAGATAAGCAGGAAGAGGAAGAGAGAAGGAAGATAAGCAGGAAGAGGAGGAGGAAGATAAGCAGAAAGGGAAGAGGAGGAGGATAACAGGAAGATGAAACAGGAAGAGGAAGAACAGGAAGAGAAGAGGAGAAGGAGATAAGCAGGAAGAGGAAGAGGGAATAAGAGGAAGAGGAAGAGGAGAAGGAAGATAAGCAGGAAGAGGAAAGAGAAGGAAGATAAGCAGGAAGAGGAAGAGGAGGAGGGATATAAGCAGGAAGAGGAAGATAAGCAGGAAAAGGAAGAGGAGAAGGAAAATAAGCAGGAAGAGGAAGATGAGAAGGAAGATAAGCAGGAAAATGAAGAGGAGGAAGATAAGCAGGAAGAGGAAGAGGAGGAAGATAAGCAGGAAGAGGAAGAGGAGGAGGAAGATAAGCAGGAAGAGGAAGAGGAGAAGGAAGATAAGCAGGAAGAGGAGGAGGAAGATAAGCAGAAAGGGAAGAGGAGGAGGAAGATAAGCAGGAAGAGAAACAGGAAGAGGAAGATAAGCAGGAAGAGGAAGAGGAGAAGGAAGATAAGCAGGAAGAGGAGGAGGAAGATAAGCAGGAAGAGGAAGAGGAGAAGGAAGATAAGCAAGAAGAGGAAGAGGAGGAGGATATAAGCAGGAAGAGGAAGAGGAAGGAAAATAAGCAAGAAGGGAAGATGAGAAGGAAGATAAGCAGGAAGATGAAGAAGAGGAAGATAAGCAGGAAGAGGAAGAGAGGAGAAGATAAGGAAAGAGAGAGAAGAAGAGGAGGAGGAAGATAAGCAGGAAGAGGAAGAGGATTAGGAAGATAAGCAGGAAGAGGAAGGGGAGGAGGAAGATAAGCAGGAAGGGGAAGAGGATTAGGAAGATAAGCAGGAAGAGGAAGGGGAGGAGGAAGATAAGCAGGAAGAGGAAGAGGAGAAGGAAGATAAGCATGAAGAGGAAGAGGAGGAGGAAGATGAGCAGGAAGAGGAAGAGGAGAAGGAAGATAAGCAGAAAGAGGAAGAGGGAGTTAATTTGATTTAATTTTTCATCTCTTTCTTCTTCCTCTTCTTGAATCTAGTGCTGAATTCCCCCCCCATCCCCAAAGGTTTGGCGCTCTCTGTGAACACAACGAAGTGCAGTACCTACCAGAGTCACCTGGGAGCCACCTGGGTGTCTCCTGAACCACCTTCCCGAGACACTCACCTGAAACAACCAAAATAATCTTGTATTACCAAAACACAACACAATACTGTCTTCACCTCCGTCCACTTCACGGCTGTCTGTCTGTCTGTATGTGTGTCTGTTTGTCTGTGTGTCTGTCTGTATGTCTCACAGTTTCATAGCTACATATCTGTAAGTCTGTATGTCTCAGAGCATCATAGTTATATGTCTGTCCACATATCTCACAGCTATATCATGTCTATATGTTAAAAAACATCATAATCATATGTCTCAATGTCTACAAATTGTTGTAAATAGCTTTATATATATATATATATATATATATATATATATATATATATATATATATATATATATATATATATATATATATATATATATATATATTGCGACTAGCCGAGGACTCGAACCCATGTCATTTTGGCTCTCCTCATGGTGAGCGAAAATCTCATGACGCTCTAACCCACAGGACCACTCAATCCTACAAGAATCACGTACTCAGTAGAGCTAGGTGTTTTACCGTGATCCGAGGACATACGATGGTATGGGTGCCTCTGAGCTAATTTAATTCTACTCCCCGTTTGGTGTACTAGCCTCAACAAGCAGTATTTTATATTATTGTAACCACGAACGAGTGGTATTGATCAATAACAACACTGTGACTAGCCAAGGACTTGAACCCATGTTGTTTTGGCCCGCCTCATGGTGAGCCTCATAGTCACAGTGTTGTTATTGATCAATACCACTCGTTCGTGGTTACAATAATATGAAATACTACATACAATGGGTTTCACTGTCAAATTCCATCACATACAATGGGTTTCACTATCATATTCCATCACATACAATGGGTTTCACTATCATATTCCATCACATACAATGGGTTTCACTATCATATTCCATCGCATACAATGGGTTTCACTATCATATTCCATCACATACAATGGGTTTCACTATCATATTCCATCACATACAATGGGTTTCACTATCATATTCCATCACATACAATGGGTTTCACTATCATATTCCATCACATACAATGGGTTTCACTGTCAAATTCCATCACATACAATGGGTTTCACTATCATATTCCATCACATACAATGGGTTTCACTGTCATATTCCATCACATACAATGGGTTTCACTATCATATTCCATCACATACAATGGGTTTCACTATCATATTCCATCACATACAATGGGTTTCACTGTCATATTCCATCACATACAATGGGTTTCACTATCATATTCCATCACATACAATGGGTTTCACTATCATATTCCATCACATACAATGGGTTTCACTGTCATATTCCATCACATACAATGGGTTTCACTATCATATTCCATCACATACAATGGGTTTCACTATCATATTCCATCACATACAATGGGTTTCACTATCATATTCCATCACATACAATGGGTTTCACTATCATATTCCATTACATACAATGGGTTTCACTATCATTCCATTACATACAATGGGTTTCACTATCATATTCCATCACATACAATGGGTTTCACTGTCATATTCCATCACATACAATGGATTTCACTATCATATTCCATCACATACAATGGGTTTCACTATCATATTCCATCACATACAATGGGTTTCACTATCATATTCCATTACATACAATGGGTTTCACTATCATATTCCATCACATACAATGGGTTTCACTATCATATTCCATCACATACAATGGGTTTCACTATCATATTCCATTACATACAATGGATTTCACTATCATATTCCATCACATACAATGGGTTTCACTATCATATTCCATCACATACAATGGGTTTCACTGTCATATTCCATCACATACAATGGGTTTCACTATCATATTCCATCACATACAATGGGTTTCACTATCATATTCCATCACATACAATGGGTTTCACTGTCATATTCCATCACATACAATGGGTTTCACTATCATATTCCATCACATACAATGGGTTTCACTATCATATTCCATCACATACAATGGGTTTCACTATCATATTCCATCACATACAATGGGTTTCACTATCATATTCCATCACATACAATGGGTTTCACTATCATTCCATTACATACAATGGGTTTCACTATCATATTCCATCACATACAATGGGTTTCACTGTCATATTCCATCACATACAATGGATTTCACTATCATATTCCATCACATACAATGGGTTTCACTATCATATTCCATCACATACAATGGGTTTCACTATCATATTCCATTACATACAATGGGTTTCACTATCATATTCCATCACATACAATGGGTTTCACTATCATATTCCATCACATACAATGGGTTTCACTATCATATTCCATTACATACAATGGATTTCACTATCATATTCCATCACATACAATGGGTTTCACTATCATATTCCATCACATACAATGGGTTTCACTATCATATTCCATCACATACAATGGGTTTCACTATCATATTCTATCACATACAATGGGTTTCACTATCATATTCCATCACATACAATGGGTTTCACTATCATATTCCATTACATACAATGGGTCTCTTACAAAGGATATTGAAATGTGTCAGCCTGAGCTGGCAAACTTCAGTAAGGCGTTGAGGGCCTGTGCTTACACAGCAGAGGAAGGGAAGAAGAGGGAAGGAGCAGGAAGAGGAAGGGAAGGAGAAAGGGGGGTGGAGAAAAGACAAGACGAGAAGGAGGCAGGAAGATGAAGGGAGAGAGAGAAAATAGAGACCACACTGAGAGGTTTGAAAATTCTAAAGGTTTACAACTGGACTTGTACCAGTGCTGAAGAAAAGTCAAAACGAGATCAGAGGAACAGAAATGACCCTCACAACTTTGGAAGAAAGGAGGTGGTGAAGAGGGGACATGATTACGACGTGAAAGATCCTCTGAAGAATTATTAGTGTGGAAGAGCGACACTGAAATGGGAGGACTAGGAATAAGAGAACACACGTGGGAGGCAAAAGCACAGAAGAGTCATAGGGATGTTAGGAAGTACTTTTTAAGTCTCAGTGAACTAGGAAAGTAGAATGAATTTAATATGGAAGTGACAGAGGCACTCTCTCTACTGTCTACGACTTGGGCAGTATTCTCCCTTGTTTATAATGTGTAGAGCTCTTCCCTTGTTTATAATAGGTGAAGTCTCCTGGAACTGGTCAGGTGGGTGCCAGTAGTATCCTGGCACTGGTCAGGTGGGTGCCAGTAGTATCCTGGTACTGGTCAGGTGGGTGCCAGTAGTATCCTGGCACTGGTCAGGTGGGTGCCAGAAGTATCCTGGCACTGGTCAGGTGGGTGCCAGTAGTCTTCTGGCACTGGTCAGGTGGGTGCCAGACTTAATAAAACATCAACCTGACTCACTGACTTGGAGATATAGAAGCGATTTCCAGCACTCATAAATAGAGAGAATTATATCCCCTGGATGGCCCATGATGGCACTGGATGGCCCATGATGGCACTGATTGCCCATACTGGCACCCTCCTAGTGCCGTGGGGGACACACGAGGCTATTTATAGCAAGTTACAAATGAGTGTTACCACTGGTCCATCCCACGTAGGGAAGGGTAGCACCATCACCCACACTGGTCCACCCCACGTAGGGAAGGGTAGCACCATCACCCACACTGGTCCACCCACGTAGGGAACGGTAGCACCATCACCCACACTGGTCCATCCCACACAGGGAAGGGTAGCACCATCACCCACACTGTTCCACCCCACGCAGGGAAGGGTAGCACCATCACCCACACTGGTCCACCCCACGCAGGGAAGGGTAGCACCATCACCCACACTGGTCCACCCCACGCAGGGAAGGGTAGCACCATCACCCACACTGGTCCACACCACGTAGGGAAGGGTAGCACCATCACCCACACTGGTCCACCCCACGCAGGGAAGGGTAGCACCATCACCCACACTGGTCCACCCCACGCAGGGAAGGGTAGCACCATCACACACACTGGTCCACCCCACGCAGGGAAGGGTAGCACCATCACCCACACTGGTCCACCCCACGCAGGGAAGGGTAGCACCATCACCCACACTGGTCCACCCCACGCAGGGAAGGGTAGCACCATCACCCACACTGGTCCACCCCACGCAGGGAAGGGTAGCACCATCACCCACACTGGTGGTCCAGTCATCACACACACACACACACACACACATCACTCATCTCTCTCTCTCTCTCTCTCTCTCTCTCTCTCTCTCTCTCCTCTCTCCTCCTCTCTCTCCTCTCTCTCTCTCTCTCTCTCTCTCTCTCTCTCTCTCTCTCTCTCTCTCTCTCTTATGTAAAACTGTTTTATTATCTTTTATTTGGTGTTTTCTTTTATGTTTTTTTACGAATTAAAGTGATTTTGTGTGCCGTGGTTTGAGTCTGGTTGACTCCGTGTTTTATTGCCTCTAAAACAACACTGGAATCACTGCGCTCTGGTAATTGGAATACTGATGGGGGGGGGGGGGGTAGAGAACCTCGTTTACTGCCATGTCTCGTTTTCTATAATGTCTTGTTTTATATGGTTTCGTTTTCTACGATGTCTCGTTTTTATATGGTGTCTCGTTTTCTTTGATGTCTCGTTTTCTATGGCGTTTCGTTTCCTACGGTCTCGTTTTCTATGGTGTTTCTTTTTCTATGATGTCTCTTTTGTATGGTGTCTGGTTTTCTAGGGTGTCTCGTTTCCTGTGTCTCGTTTTCTAGGGTGTCTCGCTTCCTGTCTCGTTTTCTACGGTGTCTCGTTTTCTGTGCGTCTCGTTTTCTGTGCGTCTCGTTTTCTGTAGCGTCTCGTTTTCTCTTGTTGTTCCATCAGATTAATATGTTTATACGCATTTAAAACACAGATTTCACAGCGTAAAACTAAGTTTTATTAAACCACCAGGAGAGTTTTATTAAACCGGGTGGAGCTCGCTGAAACACTGTTGTGTGCTCTGCTGGTAACACAGCTCGCGCGCGAGTGATGGTAGAGGTGGTTTCTTCTTCGGGGTCGCCCTGCCTTGCTGGAAAGGGAACGGGTTTCGAGTCCACTGGATTCCTGGGATTACCTCGCGTGTCCAGCTTTACTTGCTAGCCAAGGTGCTAACGAATCCTGGAGTTAGCGAACCCTGGCACTAACGAACCCTAGCGTTAACGAACCTTGACTTTAACGAATCCTGACATTAACGAACTCTGGCACTAACGAACCCTAGCAATAACGAACCCTGGCACTAAAGAACCTTGGCGCTAACGAACCCTGACATTAACAAATCCTGACGCTAACGAACCCCTGGCGCTAACGAGTAGCATAATCAGTAACAATTACATCAACACACGTACTAACAACATCAACAGTAGCAGATTTAAATACCTTCCTCCGAAGTACCTAGTTCATCCATCCTGTGGAGGGCAGCGCAGGGATGCACAACAGGCCTAGGATCTAGGCCCACTCATCTAGATTCACAGCACTTATCTAGATTCACAGCACTTATCTAGATTCCCAGCACTTATCTAGATTCACAGCACTTATCTAGATTCATAGCAGTATATCTAGATTGATAGCAGTATATCTAGATTGATAGCAGTATATCTAGATTGATAGCAGTATATCTAGATTCATAGCAGTATATCTAGATTCATAGCAGTATATCTAGATTCATAGCAGTATATCTAGATTCATAGCAGTATATCTAGATTCATAGAAGTACAGCTACATTAACAGCATCAACGGTAACATAAAAAAAAAGAAGAAAGTAAACAGTTACTTCACAAACAGTAAGAGCTACAGTAACAGGATCAATGCAAACGGGATCAAGAGCAACAGAAACCTCAATAAGATATGAAAAAAATAACAAACAGTAAATGCCCAGAGGAAGAAAAACAGCATAAACACTGAGGAAGAGCAACAACGGTAAGATATTCAACAGTGAGAGGCCAACAGTGTGAGAGAAGAGCCGTGACTCGGGTAATCACGTGTGTCCGTGTCCACACTAACTCCTGAAGATACGAGCTAGTGGTAAATCCCTCTATCCATGTCCTGGATAACTCCTGAAGGCCAGAGACATGGATAACCACAACACCGTGACTCCAACATTTCCACTGTGTCGGTATTTTATACCATTTATTTCCATCATTTCACAGAAGCTGGAGATGACATCAGACAACGTTTCGCTACATAGCTCAGTTGGTAGCTCACTCTGCTCACATAATGAGTGTCCGTGGTTCGATCCCTGGTACGGGTGAAGCTGTTCCTGTACACCTAGCAGCAAGTAGGAACCTGGGTGTTTGTCGATTGGTATGGGTCGCATACCGGAGGAAAAAATTAACCTAACTTGCCCTAAATGCTCAGTATAACAAGGGGATTTCTATGTAGTATGTCACTGATGTCAGCTATGGTCTGTATAAGTTGCATCATGTACTTGTAGAAATAAAGATTGTTATTATTTTTAGTTTTATTATTATTAATATTATTATTATTATTATAATTATTATTATTATAAAGTTGCTGGTGACTCTCATATGGTTCAGAAGAGGAGGGGGAGGGAGGGCGAAACGTTCAGTTTCCTCTTCAATTCGTTGGTCTGTTGTTAAAATTATTACCTAGATATCCGTAGCAACTGTTGCAATAGCGACTATACATTAATGTAAAAACTACGTGTCAACTATATGTGTAGACTGTCGACTACATATGTAGTTTGTGCCAATTACAGATGTATTTCTGTCGACAATATATGAAGTTTGTGTCAACTACATCTGTAAAATTTGTATAGGTTCAATTTCTATGGATACTGAGTGTTTGTGGCACTCTCTGAGTGGCTGGTGAGTGCACAGGGTAGAACCAGTATTAGGGACAGGGACAGGGGATAGGGGACCCTGGTGCCAGCAGAGACAAGAGGGGAGGAGGGAGTAGAAGAGCCTGGGTTAGGGAAGGGGTGGGTGAGGGACCAGGGCAGGGGCAGGGGTTACGGCAAGGGACAGTGCCACATACTAGTTCACCTGCCGTGACAAGTGTTCGTGACAAACCGGCCACGGCATCGACCTGGTATTGACGCGTCATGGCATACCTCTGCATGTGTGTGTGTGTGTGTGTGTGTGTGTTGAGTGTGTGTGTGTGTGTGTGTGTGTGTGTGTGTGTGTGTGTGTGTGTGTGTGTGTTGAGTGTGTGTGTGTTGAGTGTGTGTGTTGAGTGTGTGTGTGTGTTTGTGTGTGGTTAAATTTTCCATTTACTTAGTTACACACACACGCATATATATATATATATATATATATATATATATATATATATATATATATATATATATATATATATATATATATATGTCGTGCCGAATAGGTAAAATTGGTCAATTAGCAAGAACTCATTTAAAAATAAGTCCTTTTTAAAATTTTATCTTATACGTTTAAAAATATATATTTTTTTTCATTTATGATAATGTAAAAATTAAAAAAAAAATTCCAAAAGAACTTTAGAAAACTTACCTAACCTTATTGTAACAAGCGCAATTTAATTTAGCCTAATCAAACTAAATATATTTTAGATAAGCTCACAATAATTTAATAATAAACAAACACAATGAAATATTTTTTTTTCGTTAGGTTCACAATGATTTTTGCGAAATTATTGCATACACAAATTTTCGCTTGCTTTATTCGGCAAGAAGATCGTTGCTATTTAAGTCAAAATCGCAAGTTCGTTTATATATATATATATATATATATATATATATATGTGCCGATTAGGTAAAACTGGTCAATTAGGAAGAACTCATTTAAAATTAAGTCCTTTCTAATATTTTCTCGTATACGTTTAAAGATATATTTTTTTTCATTTACGTTAATGTAAAAATTTATAATTTTGTACCAAGAGAAACTTTGAAAACCTACCTAACCTTATTATAACAAGCGCAATTTAATTTAGCTAACCAACTAAATATATTTTAGATAGTTAACATTAATTTAATAATAAACAAACACAATCAAATATATATTTTCATTAGGTTCAGAATGATTTTTGCGAAATTATTGCATACACAAATTTCGCTTGTCTTATATGGAAGAAGAGCGTTGCTATTTAAGTCAAAATCGCAAGTTTTACGTAATCGGCACGACATATATATATATATATATATATATATATATATATATATATATATATATATATGTCGTGCCGATTAGGTAAAACTTCCTATTTTGGCTTAAATAGCAACGCTCACCTTGCCATATAAGACAAGTGAAAATTTGTGTATGCAATAATTTCGCCAAAATCATTCTGAACATAACGAAAAAATATATTTCATTGTGTTTGTTTATTATTAAATTAATGTTAACGTATCTAAAATATATTTAGTTGGGTTAGGCTAAATTAAATTGCGTTTGTTGTAATAAGGTTAGGTAGGTTTTCAAGTTTCTCTTGGTACAAAATTATAAATTCTTACATTAACATAAATGAAAAATATATCTTTAAACGTATAAGAGAAAATTTTAGGAAGGACTTAATTTTAGATGAGTTCTTGCTAATTGACCAGTTTTACCTAATCGGCACGACATATATATATATATATATATATATATATATATATATATATATATATATATATATATATATATATATAAAGAAAACAGTGTATTTTTTGGGGTGGGGGTGAGAACGTAACACAGGTCAGTGGAACAACGGCCCCACAACACAAAAGGCTCTCTCTCTCTCACTCCACCGTCTTGCAGGGACCATTTAGTGGAAATTTCGTTGCCAGACTCCAGTCACTTCGTTACCTGGTTGCTTTGACAACTCTCTTGTACAGGTCATTTATTAAAGTTTATTTATTAAGGGAAACGTCTGACATCTGGGTGTCTGACACCTATGTGTGTCTGACACCTGGGCGTGTCTGACACTTGGGTGTCTGACACCTAGGTGTATCTGACAAATGGGTGTCTGACACTTGGGTGTGTCTGACACTTGGGTGTGTCTGACATCTGGGTGTGTCTGACACCTGGGTGTCTGACACTTAGATGTGTCTGACACCTGGGTGTCTAACACTTGGGTGTGTCTAACACCTGGGTGTGTCTAACACCTGGGTGTGTCTAACACTTGGGTGTGTCTAACACCTGGGTGTGTCTAACACCTGGGTGTGTCTAACACCTGGGTGTGTCTAACACCTGGGTGTGTCTAACATCTGGGTGTGTCTGACACACCATCTTGCTATATATGGTGTGTTAGACACACATAGGTGTGTCTGACTGCACCTCCAAGGCTTGCCTAACATTTTATCACGACCCACTAGTGAACCCTGCCCACCTGTGACGTCACCTTCAGCTGCTTCACCTCACGTCTCTCCAGTATATAAGCTTCTTCTTCCTCTATAGGCTATAATTTTATCAAGACTAACGGACTTAACACATCTCTGGGCTGAGGGACTAATTACCTCAAACTCCCTCTTCGAATATTTTACCGTTTTGCTCTGTATTGAACTGATGATGCCACTGATGGGCGAAACGTGTCCTATCGACTGCAGAGGAGGGTCGTTAAGGCTGTAGTTAACCTGCGTCCCACTCTTCAAGGATACATTAATCCCTAAAATAGGGATTAGTATAAACTTACAGCGTATATACACAGATATATACATTTCTCGGTATATATAACATTGTGTACATGTCGATATGTCTTGGCACCTGGTGCCATGTTAGTACTGCTGTTAACAAGAAAACTATGCCAGTCCTAACTTGGTGCCTAACAAGCCACCTTCCAGGCAGTAACTAGGTGCCTAACAAGCCACCTTCCAGGCAGTAACTAGGTGCCTAACAAGCCACCTTCCAGGCAGAAACTAGGTGCTTAACAAGCCACCTGAGTAACAACTAGGTGCCAGGAGCTGTGAATCGAACCCAACAAACACAAGTGGGCGAGTACAAAGATACGTATAAATGCATACTCACCTTCACCTGTGGTGACCTGGTGACCCTCATAACCAGCTGTGACCTCATATATAACGCCCTGTATTGTACACCTTTCTTCACCTGTGGTGACTTCGTGACCCCTCATTACCAGCTGCGACCTCGTCCGAACAAGATATCGACCCAGGTAACCCTGATGACCTCTCACCCTACGCCAGGTGAGAAACTGAGTCTTATGGCGTATCAGCGTAATTCCCTCTCCCCCCCACCTCTCTCTCTCTCTCTCTCTCTCTCTCTCTCTCTCTCTCTCTCTCTCTCTCTCTCTCTCTCTCTCTCTCTCACCTAATAAGAACTTTCCTCTCCATTCTTTGATTCTCATCATAATAATTAAAGAGCTAACTTTCTTTAATTATCATAATTCTTTAATTATCGCCATTCCTTATCATTTTTTAATTATCAATATTCATTAACCTGTTCTACCTCTGACCTGGTCTTGATCTGGTCCTGATGCGGTCTTGATGTTGTCTTGATGTTGTCTTAATGTGGTCCTGACTTGGTCTTGCTCTGGTCTTAATCTGGTCTTGATGTGGTCTTGATGTGGTCCTGATCTAGTCTTGATGTGGTCCTGATCTAGTCTTGATGTGATCCTGATCTGGTCCTGATGTGGTCTTGATATGGTCTTACTGTGGTCTTGACGTGGTCTTCATGTGGTCTTGCTCTAGTCTTGATCTGGTCTTAATCTGGTCTTGATCTGATCTTGATGTGGTCCTGATGTGGTCTTGATGTGGTCTTGCTCTGGTCTTGATCTGGTCTTGATGTGGTCCTGATCTTGTCCTAACCTGTAACCCCTCTTAGACATCCCTAAAAACAGGCACCAGACAGACAGGCAAGCAAACAGACAGGTAGGTAGGTAGGAAGACAGGCAGGCTGGCAGACAAACAAGCAGGTAGACAGGCAGGCTGACAGACACGCAAGCAGATAGACAGGCAGGCTGACAGACACGCAAGCAGGTAAACAGGCAGGCTGAGACAGGCAAGCAGGTAGACAGGCAGGTTGGCAAGCAGATAGACAGGCAGGCTGACATAGGCAAGCAGGTAGACAGACAGGCTGACAGAGAGGCAAGCAGGTAGACAGGCAAGCTGGCAGACAGGCAAACAGGTAAACAGGCAGGCTGACAGAGAGGCACGCAGGTAGACAGGCAGGCTGGCAGACAGACAAGCAGATAGACAGGCAAGCTGGTAGACAGGCAAGCAGGTAGACAAACAGGCAAGCAGAGAGACAGGCAAGCTGCCAGACAGGCAAGCAGGTAGACAGACAGGCAAGCAGATAGACAGGCAAGCTGGCAGACAGGCAAGCAGGTAGACAGACAGGCTGGCAGACAGGCAAGCAGATAGACAGGCAAGCTGGCAGACAGGCAAGCAGGTAGGCAGACAGGTAGGAAGGTAGACATGTAGTCGGAAAGGCAGACACGCAACATATCTTAAGTTGAAAATCGCTCAATGTTATCGAACTTCAAGTCTTACTGAAAATAACATGACTGCCAAGTGAACTTCCCCAACACTGCCATCATTTAGGATGACTTCCCATCCATCACTGTCATCACTGAAGATGACTTCCCCAACACTGTCATCAGTGAAGATGACTTCCCCATCACTGTCATCACTGAAGATGACTTCCCCAACACTGTCATCACTGAAGATGACTTCCCCAACACTGTCATCACTGAAGATGACTTCCCCAACACTGTCATCATTGAAGATGACTTCCCCAACACTGTCATCACTGAAGATGACTTCATCAACACTGTCATCACTGAAGATGACTTCCCCAACACTGTCAGCATTGAAGATGACTTCCCCAACACTGTCATCACTGAAGATGACTTCCCCTAACACCCTTCTTTCAGGTCTTTCAGGTCCCTGACACGTTGAGGGACAGATTACCTCACCCCAGAGAGAGAGAGAGAGAGACAGAGAGAGAGAGAGACAGAGAGGGAGAGAGAGAGACAGAGAGGGAGAGAGAGAGCACCACAGAGAGGATATTCCAGGAGTCACAAAGAGAGGAGAAGATGATGAGGAGAATACTTCATCTTAGTCACCTACAGTGTTGGGGCAGTACACCCAATGGGGGAGAATGGGGGGAGCACAAAGAAATGTGTGAGTAGCTATACATGGGGGGGAGAAGGGGGAGTAGGTGAGGGAGCAGGTGGGGGAGCACCACAGTGTGGGTATCCAACCAGGTGGTTTAGTCCATCAAATATTTACTTAATACAGTCTGGATAATCTATATCAGTGAGCCAAGTAGAGTAAGGGATGATGGGGGGGAGTGTGTATGTGTGGGGGTGTATAGCCTTTCATACTTAGTGTATAAACACCTTAAAGAACATAAACTTAATGTATATACACCCAGTTAACTACATCTTTATTTATCCAAAAAGAGATGTATATCTCTTTGTATAATTTCACTATTATTCACCCCATACCCATGGTGTGGGTGGTAGCCACCCCATACCCATGGTGTGGGTGGTAGCCACCCCATACCCATGGTGTGGGTGGTAGTCACCCCCATACCCATGGTGTGGTGGTAGTCACCCAATGCCAATGGTGTGAGTGGTAGTTCCCCATACCCATGGTGTGGGTGGTAGTCACCCCATACCCATGGTGTGGTGGTAGTCACCCAATACCCATGGTGTGAGTGGTAGTCACCCCATACCCATGGTGTGGGTGGTAGTCACCCCATACCCATGGTGTGGGTGGTAGTCACCCCATACCCATGGTGTGGGTGGTAGTCACCCCATACCCATGGTGTGGGTGGTAGTCACCCCATACCCATGGTGTGGGTGGTAGTCACCTCATACCCTGATGTGGGTGGTAGTCACCCCAAACCCATGGTGTGGGTGGTAGTCACACCATACCCATGGTGTGGGTGGTAGTCATCCCATACCCATGGTGTGGGTGGTAGTCACCCCATACCCATGGTGTGGGTGGTAGTCACCCAATACCAATGGTGTGAGTGGTAGTCACCCCATACCCATGGTGTGGGTGGTAGTCACCCCATACCCATGGTGTGGTGGTAGTCACCCATACCCATGGTGTGAGTGGTAGTCACCCCATACCCATGGTGTGGATGGTAGTCACCCCATACCCATGGTGTGGGTGGTATCACCCATACCCATGGTGTGGTGGTAGTCACCCATACCCATGGTGTGGTGGTAGTCACCCAACCCATGGTGTGGGTGGTAGTAATCCTACAACCATGGTGTGGTGGTAGTCACCTACCCATGGTGGGTGTGTAGTCACCCATCACCTATGGTAGTGGTAGTCACCATACCCATGTGTGAGTGGTAGTCAACCCATACCCAGGTGAGTGGAGTCACCCACTATTCCCATGGTGTGGGTGGTAGTCACCCATACCTATGGTGTGGGTGGTAGTCCCCCATACCCATGGTGTGGTGGTAGTCACCCACCATGGTGTGAGTGGTGTCACCATACCCATGTGTGTGGTAGTCACCCATACCCATGGTGTGGTGGTACACCCATACCCATGGTGGAGTGGTAGTCACCATACCCATGGTGGTGGTAGTCACCATACACATGTGTGGTGGTCGTAGCTATCCAAACGCATAGTGTGTGTACCTATGCTGGTGTGATCGTAGTCAGTCCCTGCTGTAGTCACCATACCAGTAGTTCAGTCTCCAGCTGAGTACCATACAGCTAGTTAGTCTCCTGTGAGTCACCATACAGCTAGTTCACTCTGAGTCACCATACAGCTAGTTCAGTCTCCTAGCTGTCACCATACAGCTAGTTCAGTCTCCTAGCTGAGTCACCAAACAGCTAGTTCAGTCTCCTAGCTGAGCCACCATACAGCTAGTTCACTAGCTGAGTCACCATACAGCTAGTTCAGTCTCCTAGCTGAGTCACCATACAGCTAGTTCAGTCTCCTAGCTGAGTCACCATACAGCTAGTTCAGTCTCCTAGCTGAGTTACCATACAGCTAGTTCAGTCTCCAAGCTGAGTCACCATACAGATAGTTCAGTCTCCTAGCTGAGTCACCATACAGATAGTTCAGTCTGATAGCTGAGTCACCATACAGCTCGTTCAGGCTCCTAGCTGAGTCACCATACAGCTAGTTCAGTCTCCTAGCTGAGTCACCATACAGATAGTTCAGTCTCCAAGCTGAGTCACCATACAGATAGTTCAGGCTCCTAGCTGAGTCACCATACAGCTAGTTCAGTCTAATAGCTGAGTCACCACACAGCTAGTTCAGTCTCCTAGCTGAGTCCCCGTACTCTTGATTCAGTCTCCTAGCTGAGTCGCCGTACTCCCGATTCAGTCTCCTAGCTGAGTCCCAGTACTCCTGATTCAGTCTCCTAGCTGAGTCCCCGTACTCCTGATTCAGTCTCCTAGCTGAGTACCCGTACTCCTGATTCAGTCTCCTAGCTGAGTCCCTACTCCTGATTCAGCCTCCTAGCTGAGTCCCGTACCCTGATTCAGTCTCCTAGCTGAGTCCCATACTCCTGATTCAGTCTCCTAGCTGAGTCCCTACCCTGATTCAGTCTCCTAGCTGAGTCCCAGTACCCTGATTCAGCCTCCTAGCTGAGTCCCGTACTCCTGATTCAGTCTCCTAGCTGAGTCCCGTACTCCTGATTCAGTCTCCTAGCTGAGTACCCGTACTTTTGATTCAGTCTCCTAGCTGAGTCCCTACTTCTGATTCAGTCTCCTAGATGAGTATCCGTACTCCTGATTCAGTCTCCTAGCTGAGTCCCCGTACTCCTGATTCAGTCTCCTAGCTGAGTCCCCGTACTCCTGATTCAGTCTCCTAGCTGAGTCCTCGTACTCCTGATTCAGCCTCCTAGCTGAGTCCCCGTACTCTTGATTCAGTTTCCTAGCTGAGTCCTCGTACTCCTGATTCAGCCTCCTAGCTGAGTCCCCGTACTCCTGATTCAGTCTCCTAGCTGAGTACCCGTACTCCTGATTCAGTCTCCTAGCTGAGTACCCGTACTCCTGATTCAGTCTCCTAGCTGTGTACCCGTACTCCTGATTCAGTCTCCTAGCTGAGTACCCGTACTCCTGATACAGTCTCCTAGCTGAGTCCCCGTACTCCTGATTCAGTCTCCTAGCTGAGTCCCCGTACTCTTGATTCAGTCTCCTAGCTGAATCCCCGTACTCCTGATTCAGTCTCCTAGCTGAGTCCCGTACTCCTGATTCAGTCTCCTAGCTGAGTACCCGTACTCTGATTCAGTCTCCTAGCTGAGTATCCGTACTCCTGATTCAGTCTCCTAGCTGAGTCCCCGTACTCCTGATTCACTCTCCTAGCTGAGTACCCGTACTCCTGATTCAGTCTCCTAGCTGAGTACCCGTACTCCTGATTCAGTCTCCTAGCTGAGTCCCCGTACTCCTGATTCAGTCTCCTAGCTGTGTACCCGTACTCCTGATTCAGTCTCCTAGCTGAGTATCCGTACTCCTGATTCAGTGTCCTAGCTGAGTATCCGTACTCCTGATTCAGTCTCCTAGCTGAGTCCCCGTACTCCTGATTCACTCTCCTACTGAGTCCCCGTACTCCTGATTCAGTCTCCTAGCTGAGTACCCGTACTCCTGATTCATTCTCCTAGCTGAGTACCCGTACTCCTGATTCAGTCTCCTAGCTGAGTACCCGTACTTCTGATTCATTCTCCTAGCTGAGTATCCGAACTCCTGATTCATTCTCCTAGCTGAGTATCCGAACTCCTGATTCAGTCTCCTAGCTGGGTGACCAGCTACAGGACAACCATATTAGCTAAAGGACAACCACGTCAGCTACAGGACAACCATGACAGCTATAGAACAATAATGTCAGCTACAGGACAATCAAGCCCGCTACAGGACAACCATCACAGCTACAGGACAACCATGTCAGCTACAAGAAAACAATGTCAGCTACACGCAACCATGTCAGCTACAGGACAACTACGTCAGCTACAGGACAACCATGTCAGCTACAGGACAACTACGTCAGCTACAGAACATCCACGTCAGCTACAGGACAAAAACGTCACCTACAGGACAACCATGTCAGCTACAGGACAACCATGACAGCTACAGGACAACCATGTCAGCTACAGGACAACCACGTCAGCTACAGGACAACCATGTCAGCTACAGGACAACCATGTCAGCTACAGGACAACCATGTCAGCTACAGGACAACCATGACAGCTACAGGACAACCATGTCAGCTAGAGGACAACCACGTCAGCTACAGTACAACCACGTCAGCTACAGGACAACCACGTCAGCTACAGGACAACCACGTCAGCTACAGGACAACCACGTCAGCTACAGGACAACCACGTCAGCTGCAGGACAACCACGTCAGCTACAGGACAACCACGTCAGCTACAGGACAACCATGTCAGCTACAGGACAACCATGTCAGCTACAGGACAACTATGTCAGCTACAGGACAACCATGTCAGCTACAGGACAACTATGTCAGCTACAGGACAACCATGTCAGCTACAGGACATCCTCGTCAGCTACAGGACAACAATGTCAGCTACAGGTCAACTATGTCAGCTACAGGTCAGCTACAGGACAACCACGTCAGCTACAGGACAACCATGTCAGTCAGTCACTACTGTGGTAACCTGGGACAGTACAGGTAATCAAGTTGAATCAGACTCTTGGATTCCTTAACAGCTTTACTTTCAGAATCTCGTCTAGGTTTTTGTATCTCCTCCCACCCTCCTTTTTTTTTTTTTCCTCAACGTAACCTAACCAAATTTAGCGGAAAGTAACGTAACTTAACCTAATTTAACGTAAATTAACGTAACTTAGACAGTAACGTAACGTGACCCAAAGTATGCAGAAACACTGCATATTACCAAAATAAAACTTGGTTCATTATTCTATAATCGATTCTCTCTCTCTCTCTCTCTCTCTCTCTCTCTCTCTACACACACACACACAAACACACACACATACACACACACACAAAGGTAATTACGCACTCCCGTTGTATTTTTTTTAAAGCAGGAAAAGTTCATTAAGGGGGAAAAGTGGATAAAACGCAGATAGCAACAACAAAAAAAACAACTATAATCAAACATCCGTGTTTGTGATCAGCAATAACCTGTGTATGAGTCCACTTAAGTTACAGTGATAGACTCTGGTAAATCCTGTGCATAAGACCACTTGATTTACAATGATATACTCTGGTAAATCCTGTGTATGAGACCACTTAATTTACAATGATAGACTCTGGTAAATCCTGTGTATAAGACCACTTAAGTTACAATGATAGACTCTGGTAAATCCTGTGTATGGGACCACTTATGTTACAATGATAGACTCTGGTACAGTGTGTGTGGGACCACTAAGGTACAGTGATACTCTGGTACAGTGTGTGTGGGACCACTTAAGTTACAGTGATACTCTGGTGCAGTGTGTGTGGGACCACTTAAGTTACAGTGATACTCTGGTACAGTGTGTGTAGGACCACTTAAGTTACAGTGATACTCTGGTACAGTGTGTGTGTGGGACCACTTAAATTACAGTGATATTCTGGTGCAGTGTGTGTGGGACCACTTAAGTTACAGTGATACTCTGGTACAGTGTGTGTGGGACCACTTAAGTTACAGTGATACTCTGGTACAGTGTGTGTGGGACCACTTAAGTTACAGTGATACTCTGGTACATTGTGTGTGGGACCACTTAAGTTACAGTGATACTCTGGTACATTGTGTGTGGGACCACTTAAGTTACAGTGATACTCTGGTACAGTGTGTGTGGGACCACTTAAGTTACAGTGATACTCTGGTACAGTGTGTGTGGGACCACTTAAGTGACGATAACAAACTCTGGTAAATCCTTCGGAAAACGAAGCGGAAGATGACATTAACATTTATTTACATCACAATAAGTAACACTGACGAGGCTTCACAATACGTAACACTGACGAGGCTTCACAATACGCAACACTGACGAGGCTTCACAATACGTAACACTGACGAGGCTTCACAGTACGTAACACTGACGAGACTTCACAATAAGTAACACTGACGAGGCTTCACATTACGTAACACTGACGAGGCTTCACAATACGTAACACTGAAGAGGCTTCACAGTACGTAACACTGACGAACCTTCACAATACGTAACACTGACGAGGCTTCACATTACGTAACACTGACGAGGCTTCACAATACGTAACACTGACGAGGCTTCACAGTACGTAACACTGACGAGGCTTCACAATAAGTAACACTGACGAGACTTCACAATAAGTAACACTGACGAGGCTTCACAGTACGTAACACTGACGAGGCTTCACAATACGTAACTACTGACGAGGCTTCACATACGTAACTGACGAGGCTTCACATACGTAACACTGACGAGGCTTCACAATACGTAACACTGACGAGGCTTCACAATACGTAACACTGACGAGGCTTCACAATAAGTAACACTGACGAGGCTTCACATAGTAACACTGACGAGGCTTCACAATACGTAACACTGACGACTTCACATACGTAAACTGACGAGCTTCACAATACGTAAACTGACGAGTTACAATACGTAACACTGACGAGGCTTCAAGTACGTAACACTGACGAGGCTTCACAATAAGTAACACTGACGAGCTTCCAATAAGTAACACTGACGAGGCTTCACATACGTAACACTGACGAGGCTTCACAATACGTAACACTGAAGAGGCTTCACAGTACGTACACCTGACGAACCTTCACAATACGTAACACTGACGAGGCTTCACATTACGTAACACTGACGAGGCTTCACAATTACATGAACACTGACGAGGCTTCACAAATACGTAACACTGACGAGGCTTCACAATAAGTAACACTGACGAGACTTCACAATAAGTAACACTGACGAGGCTTCACAGTACGTAACACTGACGAGGCTTCACAATACGTAACACTGACGAGGCTTCACAATACGTAACACTGACGAGGCTTACAGTACGTAACACTGACGAGGCTTCACAATACGTAACACTGACGAGGCTTACAGTACGTAACACGACGAGCCTTCAATACGTAACACTGACGAGGCTTCACAATACGTAACACTGACGAGGCTTCACAATACGTAACACTGACGAGGCTTCACAGTACGTAACACTGACGAGGCTTCACAATACGTAACACTGACGAGGCTTCACAATACGTAACACTGACGAGGCTTCACATAACACTGACGAGGCTTCACAATACGTAACACTGACGAGGCTTCACAGTACGTAACACTGACGAGGCTTCACAGTACGTAACACTGACGAGGCTTCACATACGTACACTGACGAGGCTTCACAGTACGTAACACTGACGAGGCTTCACGTACGTAACACTGACGAGGCTTCACAGTACGTAACACTGACGAGGCTTCACAATACGTAACACTGACGAGCTTCACATACGTAACACTGACGAACCTTCACGGTACGGACACTGACGAGGCTTCACACTACGTAACACTGACGAGGCTTCACAATACGTAACACTGACGAGGCTTCACAGTACGTAACACTGACGAGGCTTCACAATAAGTAACACTGACGAGGCTTCACAGTACGTAACACTGACGAGGCTTTACAGTACGTAACACTGACGAGGCTTCACAATACGTAACACTGATGAGGCTTCACAATACGTAACACTGACGAGGCTTCACAGTACGTAACACTGACGAGGCTTCACAGTACGTAACACTGACGAGGCTTCACAGTACGTAACACTGACGAGGCTTCACAGTACGTAACACTGACGAGGCTTCACAGTACGTAACACTGACGAGTCTTCACAATACGTAACACTGACGAGGCTTCACAGTACGTAACACTGACGAGGCTTCACAGTACGTAACACTGACGAGGATTCACAGTACGTAACACTGACGAGGCTTCACAGTACGTAACACTGACGAGGCTTCACAGTACGTAACACTGACGAGGCTTCACAATACGTAACACTGACGAGGCTTCACAGTACGTAACACTGACGAGGCTTCACAGTACGTAACACTGACGAGGCTTCACAATACGTAACACTGACGAGGCTTCACAATACGTAACACTGACGAGGCTTCACAATACGTAACACTGACGAGGCTTCACAATACGTAACACTGACGAGGCTTCACAATACGTAACACTGACGAGGCTTCACAATGAAAAACACTGACGAGGCTTCACAATGAAAAACACTGACGAGGCTTCACAATATGTAACACTGACGAGGCTTCACAGTACGTAACACTGAACAGAGGGATTTTGAAGGGTTTGAGGTTGACCCTGACCCTGACGACCCTGTGCCTGTTGTGGAAGGTATTGTGGCATTGGGGAACTGCTTGGGGTTGAAGGTGAGTGGCGAGGATGTGGAAGAGTTGGTGGACATCAACTATCACACACATGTATGGAGATATGCAACATGACCTGTCAACTTCATAGTTTTCCCAGGTTTATTGTGCAGTTCACATCAAGAAACATAACACTCTGAATAAGACAGAAAAAAAAGTCTAAAGAACATTGGAAATAAAATAGATGGTAGAGTCAATAAATTATTTAGTATATTACGAAGAAAGACTGATAACTAATTTTTTTGGGGGGCTAAGAGGAAAACTAAAAAATGGAGAGGTGATAACCCATACAAGACATTAAAAGTTTACGACCATTCAAAAATTCTTCTTGTTACCAACAACACAACAAGGAGCCTCCGATGAATACTATTTATGGGATACAAGAATACACACACGCACAACCTCACTCAAGGAAAAGGATCTTGGAGTGTGTATAACACCGAGCACATCTCCTGAGGCGCACATCAACCAAATAACATAAGAAAGAAGGAACATTGCATCAGGCCTACTGGCCCATGCGAGGCAGGTCCAATTCATCTCCCGGCTTAAACCAATGACCCACCTAGTTAGGTCAGATCACATCCACTTAAGGGGCACGGCATCGGACCTATTAGCACAAGCTAGTCAGGTCAAACTCACACCCACCTACACCCACTCATGTATTTGTCCAACCTATTTTTAAAACTACACAACGTCTTAGCTTCTATGACGGTACTCGGGAGTTTGTTCCACTCATCCACAACTCTATTACCAAACCAGTGCTTTCCTATATCCTTCCTGAATCTGAATTTTTAAAAATTAAAACCATTCCTTAGAGTCCTGTCTAGGCTAGATATTTGTAGCACGCTATTTACATTCCCTTTATTTATTCCTGTTTTCCATTTATATACCTCAATCATATCCTCCCTAATTCAACGCCTTTCTAGAGAGTGCAGATTCAGGCCCCTCAGTCTATCCTCATAGGGAAGATTTCTGATACATGGAATCAACTTTGTCATCCTCCTTTGTACGTTTTCCATTGCATTTATATCCATTCTGTAATACGGTGACCAGAACTGTGCAGCATAATCTAAATGAGGCCTAACCAAAGATATATAGAGTTGAAGAACAACCTGAGGACTTCTATTATTTATGCTCCTTGATATGAAGCCAAGGATTCTGTTCGCTTTATTGCGAACACTTATGCACTGTTGTCTTGGTTTTAGATTACTGCTAACCACGAACCTAAGATTATTATTCCGGCATCTCAGTACGGAATCGTTCTGGACCCTGTACACTGTGTACATCAGGCCCATATTAGAGTACGCAGCTCAAGTTTGGAACCCACACCTGGTCAAGCACATCAGGAAACTAGAGAAAGTGCAAAGGTTTGCAACAAGGCTAGTCCAAGAGCTAAGAAGAGGTTAAGGGAACTCGACCTGACGACACTGGAGGACAGGAAGGAGACAAGGGACATGATAACGACATATAAAATACTGAGAGGAATCGACAAGGTGGACAGAGACAGGATGTTCCAGAGATTGGACACAACAAGGGGTCACAATTGGAAGTTAAAATTCAGATGAGTCATAGTGATGTTAGGAAGTATTTCTTCAGTCACAGAATTGTCAGAAAGTGGAACAGTCTGGGAAGTGAGGTAGTGGAGGCAGGTATCATATGTACATAACTTTAGAAAGAGGTATGATAAAGCTCATGGAGCAGGGAGAGAGTGGACCTAGTAGCGACTAGTGAAGAGGTGGGGCCAAGAGCTATGAATTGACCCCTGCAACCACATTTAGGTGAGTACAATTAGGCAGTAACAACACACACACATACACATACACACACACACACACACACACACACACACACATACAAACACAAACACACACACACATATACATACACACACACACACACACACACACACACACATACACACACACACACACATACACACACACACACACACACAAACACACACACACACACACACATACAAAACACACACACACACACACACACACACACACACACACACACACTCAATATTTACCAATCGACTTTGCTTATCAGTTTACGGGCGGTCACTGATATAGGAGCCAGCCTGGCACTCACAGTTAGGCACCAGGGATCAATACCAATGTCAAGGGCAGGGTAGCAGTGGTACCCTGACTGTACCACCCTGCACTAACCTAACTAATAGCAGGGGTAGCAGGACCCTG